>QYTT01095089.1:50058-73196 GCA_006980735.1 Dasypogon diadema
AGAATTCTGGGAAGTACAAACGTAAACACGAACACTTTTCACTTGTTGTTAAGAATTAGTAGATAAAAGCAAACATGAAGCGATTCTTTAAAAATACAACCGCTTCTAGCTTATTCCTACCCACCAATAAATCCACGCAAAAACTTCAAAGAACTGCACCGCTTTTCATCACTTTTATTTGCACTTTTCTCTGAAAATTTCGATGTACAAATTTGACGATTTCCTCATCGTTTTGATAATCAGCTCTCACTTGTCACTTGCTGGCCAAGTCAGTTGTACTGTATGCAATCTGTTGGTCAATGTTGATGTAGTAGTGTATCTCAACACTAAAGGTGGAATTACAGTGAACGCATCGCATGCTTCGCATCCAGTGCGGCGCTTTGACAAGTTCATTGAATACATGCCTTGTAATGTCCCCTGTTACAGTGAGTGAAGCGAATGATGCTTGCGATGCTCAGATTGGTCTATATTCTACTTTTACTTCGCATCGGAAGCGGCAACTGACAGATTGCCTTGTTAAATTCGAAATAAGTTTAGCGATTTAAATACCAAATACTAAAAATGAAATATTTTTAGGAAAAATACATTATCCAAGTAAAGAAGCATTGGTGTTTATACAATAAATTAGATTTTGAGCCGTAAATATCGAGTCGATGCGTCGCATTCATTTAACAGCATAATCCGTGATGCCTACAATTCTTCGTTTGTCAAAAGCATACGCCGCATGCAATGCTTTCACTGTAATTCCACGTTTAGATCTCAGATTCTAGTGTTTGCGGAATTTTACAGCACCCAGCTGATGCACATATATGTTTGCTCTCTTCAGTCTCTTTGAAGAATTCGTGAAGAATTTTGGCTTTACTAACACTAAGCTGTAAGAAGCTTACTATATTCATCCTTGTTATTTTGGAGACAGCTATTAATGAGTCTTTTCTTATTATTATTTCTTCTTTGTCCATTAGTGCTGGTTATTTCCTTTTTATTTGATTGAAAGTTTTCTCGCATTCAGTTGACCATCTGAGCTCTACATCCTTCAAAAATTTACAAATTATTTACCAGCCAGATTAGCCAGAAACTTTGGGTAGTAACTTATATAAATTTATATATAAATCCATTGAAGGTTCTAACTTTAGAGCATTCTGTGGACGACTACATTTTTGAAATGCTTCTACTTTTTCAGGGATGGGTTGAATGCCACCTGCATTGATTACGTGGCTCAAATATGTAATGGGACGAAGGGAGAATTGACACTTTTTCCTGTTCCTGTTTTGATATTATGTGATCAAACTTGGCAATGTTCGCTTATATCCGAACAGAAGTTCATAAGGAGTTTACTTTGTATAAGAGTGAACTATTGTATTGAACGAGAATGCTGATTGTGATAGGTTTCAGTTTGATACTTTATTGTGAACGAATTTTATAAGCTTGAGTTTGGAAAACAAATCAATTAATTTTAGTATACTGATATTGTTGGCAAATTTTAATAGAGTTTCGGTTTATGGTTCCAGCCTCTTGGTTAGATAAGCTTTCAAAATTTGGTCAAGTACATATCAATTCCTTTATGATTGGGAACAAACCGATAACGTCCAAACACAATTTATCCAATGTATGGGTGTAATTTGCGTATGGGAAGTGGTATTTTCTCCCGACGGTTTTATTCTGTTAACGGGAGATCAGCATTGCAAATTGTGGATTATCGTGATTTTGTTTTAAAATTATAGGGATTACTTCTAGTGATGAAACGATAATTTTCCCATGATGTACTATTAAATTTATTTCCGCACTAATACATATTCACAGAATATGAGTTATGAGTCCGGGTTTAACACAAATGAGTTGGTTTTTAAGATGTTCGAATTTGAATTGGTTTATAGGATGTTCAATGCTAGGTGAAGGTATAGTTATATTATCTTCAATTCTTAATAAATAACCCATAATTTCTCAAGAATGATGTAACTTTAATGAAGCTGGCAAAATAAAAAAAACGAATTGTGAATCGAAAAGTCTTAATTAGTTCGCCCCTGAGATTTTGCACTACTTTAAAGGTTTCCTTGCATAGAGGGTTCTCCCACTAGTTATAACTTGATGAAAGAGTAATATTTGCTCTATTTTATAATAATACTAGTAGAATAGAATATGGTGCTTTGAGGTGAGTTTTATTACTTCTTTTTAATATGATACCAAAAGTTAGGTCTTGGAGTTTAGTAATTTAGAACATATAAGGGGTTTAAAAATGTAACGAACGCTGTAATGTATTTATATAAAATTAAAAGATGTGTGTTCTCTCTTTACTGGCATTAAAAATGTATATTTTTCATATTTAATTCAAAGTATTCATACTATATTGCAGTAAAAGCAAAATCAAAAAGCTGACGAGAGTTATTACAAACCGTTTCGGCCCAAGCTACCAATTCCCGTAGAGAAAATTAAGGCGCAGTGCAAACGAGGAGTACTATTGGAAAACAAAATCCATTTTTCGCAAAGATTCGATGTATTTGTTGCATATTATTGTGTTTTTATCGAATATACCTTTTATACGACATACCTAAAATTCGCTAAATACATAACAGTGCCTCATTTAATATCTAGCACAGGTTTAAGGTTGGCTGAATAAGAACTTTCAAATTAATTCCCTCAGTTTTTAAGAAAATGAACTTTGATTATTTTTCCGTTGTACTCCTCAAATATACTCCTCCCTACTTTTGCAAAATTTAGTTACTTGCACAGTTTTAACATTTTACATGTGCTCAATATTTAGTAAATCCTCGTGATTCTTTTTCTTATTCAATCATTTTTTAAAGGGTTGTAAAGGGTTCATCTCAATTGTCACAAGGTCATCTTTAAGCTCACTTTTGATTAGAACTTAGTGTTTCACAACTGTTTCTGTAAGAATACTACTGTATTCCTATTTCTTCTTAACTATCCTTTTCAAAGGTAATATATTTTCTATGCTTTTCGAATGTTCTGATGCGTCATTTTAATGAATTGAACTGTTTAACGAGTTTTCTGATATACAATAACACATTTTGAACTATAACATATATTTTTGTTTTCTCTTTCTCTTTCTTCTTTCCTTTGACTTCTAACTAAAGGGAAGTGAATTAAACGTGATTATCTTTCCCATTTGGTAGAAGTAAACACACTTACTTAAAAATAAAATTAGGGCACTTACAACTAGTACACAAATTATCTTTTAATATGTAAACGAGAAAGAAGTACAGTTATTAATAAATCAATAAAATGTTAATACATTTTAGAAAAAATGCCCGAAATTTCATGTGTGCCTGGATGTGATGGGAGCTATCCAAATGTTCATTTATTCTCCTTTCCACGCAACGAAAATTTAAAAAAGAAATTGCTTCGTAGCATACCAAGAGAAGTATTTTGTATTACAACAAACAAACAAAGGTTTGTTCTAACAATTTGTAAAAATTCAATATTAAAATCGTTTTATTTAGATTTATTATTAAGGAAGACATTTTGCGGAAGCCTGGGCAACCAGATGTGGTTATTCCAAGAAGGAAGTGGACCCTTAAGGTAGATGCTGTACCCACCATATTCCCTGGACTTCCCAGCTACTTGACGACAGATGTGAAACAGCGTACGGATCCTGAGATATGAAGAAAACATCTCATCGACAGGACGAATATACAGCACGACGACTGGATTGCTAGTTTTAAAATTAAATCCCTGGAAAATGTTTGTGAAAGACAAGATAAGTAATGTCTTAAACCTAATTGGAATATAAAATTTTCCGACTCTAAAATATACTTTTATAAAATAGACTTTAACGAATCTGTTCGCGTTGATAATTTTCTTATAATTGATGATAATTTAGAAATTAAAGCTTATTTTAATTAGTACATCAACGTGCAAACGTCTTTTAAATTCCGAAAAGAAGTGTGATTTGTTTTCGCGACTGGAAAATATTATAAGTTTCGTGGATAACTTTAATTCGAGCACGTTTAATAGTTCAGATAAAATTTGTACTATTCAAAATGAAATTAATTGTATAATGGAAAATATACTTTGCTTAATGAAAATAAAGTAAATCACAATCTTTCTTAAGTTTGTTGTGATCGCCCTTAGCCCCCGTGTCACTTTTTACAGCGCACGTAAACGAGCAAAGATCATCAAGGAATGGACAGAGGGGCGGGACGGACCGGGCTGAGAGTACTGCCATATCAACCAGCTGAAACTGATGATTTCCCTAAACCTATTTTGGCCAGCTGTCAAATTTCCCGATCAATTTATTCTCTTGCCACCTTTTTGTGGCTTTCTTAATTTCAGAAACACGTTAAATTGCAATTACTTAGTCAATTCGCTATTGCGATTTTAAATTTCCCCGCGTATGGCAGCCGAGAAGAAAAATCCCCCTACCAGCACTACCACACTTCTAATATATCATGGAGCAAGCATGCCCATACCAATAAAGAGCCGGAGTGTTTGAACCGAAGCCATAACGTGAACGCACCAAAATAATGAGAGTGGTCGAGATGACTATCAATATTCAGACATCTTCATGGTTTGTGTGAGAGTGTTAGTTCTATGAAGCTGACGACTTCAAGATGTAGCGATCAGGATACGTCCTTCTTTTTGATTTAACGTGAAAGCGGGGATTAAGTGGAGTGTCATAGTCGAGAAGATTCTTCAGTGTAGTCTTGCATGAAATGGTGCATAGGTAGGCACTCAGAAGTGTAGTGAGGACAAAATTCAAGAAACAAGGGGAAGTATCAGTAGTGTCCGGCCATTAAGTAAAATCACCTCAGCTGGGTGGCTCTTTCGGCATCAAGCCAAGAGCCCCCATTTCAATCGAAATCCGGCGATGTTTTACCGGCGTTAAGGCGTTTTTATTTCCTCCGTCATCGTAACAGAAGAAACCCCGACAGAAGCAGAAGCCTTGTTCTGGGCTAGGGGAGCGTTAAGAAAACCAAGAAGAAAAAAAATTCGAAGGAAGACTAGGTAAGTACGCAAGCGAAAGGAGTTTGCCGGTAAAATTATTAATTAAATACTGCAGGAGGAAAAGAAGTGTGCAGAGAAGAGGCTTCCAAAAAAGGGGAAGCTAGCCCTAGGCGCAGGTAATCGCATAACACGAAGCCGAGAAGATTCCTGATAGGACAGGACGGGGTCGGCAAATTGTACAGGTCGCAGAAACGAAAGCGGAACCCTGCGAAGCCACCGGTGAAGCAGGATCATTTAGCCCGCTATGCCCAGTCCGTCCAAAGTCAACGGCATAACCCGACGACAAAGGACCAGCTCCGCTATCCGTGACAAAAGACTCAAAATCACGGATAATCGAATGCACTATACTGAACTCACGCTGAAGAGCGCCAAAAGAGCCTTGGAGCTTCTAAACACGTTCAAGCTCTACACCAAATGAAGCCTTCCGACACTTTGGGCAGTACCAGTAGAGGCCCTCCACCTCCTAAGTAAGGAAAGACAAATGTTAAATAAATGCAATTCTAATAATAACTACTAAAAATTTAAGAAAAGTAAGAGGGTAAAGTGTAAGAAAAGAAAAAAAAAAGAGATGGAGCACTCCAAAAGAAACATTATCAGAAATGAAAGAGGAGAAGAGAATAAGAAAGACAAAGAGAGAATGTGTGCCATCTACAAGAACTCTTTAATAAGCTTCGTGAACCGTCCAGTGGAGCCCTCGAGCCGAATGTTGTTAGGTAAAGAATTCCACCCGCGAACGGCTTGCACAAAGTAAGATAGATGTCTCTGTCGCAATCTGCACCTCGGGGCAAGAAGCCGAAGGCCTCTTCCAGACTGCAAGAATTGAAGTTTATCATAGAGATAGCGTGGAGTTTTACTCATAATTAACCCATGTAAAAATGTAAGTTCTCGCCGCGTAAGATAGGTCTCAATGGAAGTACCCAACAGAGAATTCACATATGCAGATATATGAGCAGTTCGTGATAATTTATATACATAACGAATTACATCGTTATACGCAATATTGTCTAGTTCTTATTTAGTCTTCACCGTTCACGGGATAATTTCCTGTTGCAAAAAATGCCCTTGTAGTACTTGGAATATTTGCTGCTTTGACCTAGGCTCATGTAAAAGGACAGAAAACTTGACATGCAGTTATTGGACGACCTGGGTTGTTATTCATCCATGTATCGCATTCTGAGGCATAGAACTTTTCCAATGAACCAAAAAAAGATCTGCCCAGACTGCTGGTGTCGTGGTAACGATTGCGTGTTTCACATAATGCTACAGCTAATTAAGAAACAACTGTGTTTATGTGATACCATTCCTCTGAAGGCCGGCTGTGATTCATCTAAAAGTTCCGCTTCCATCCTTTTTCTGTGAAAAATAAAGGTTGGTGAAATAAAACTTCTCGAGGCGTTCATTGAATAAACTACTGTTTTCGTCTGTTCTCTTTCACCGCTAACAATTCGGATGACCGATCGTTTATCTTTTATGTTTAAAATTTTAGGAGTTTTCTTAGGCACAGTTTCGTCCATGTTATAGATGTGGGTAGGAGGGGACTTGCATTTTTCCACAATGGTTTTAGAATTTAGAATTCTATATGATTTGCTAACTCCTATTCCATTTGTAGCATTAACGTAGTTCTATAACTACGAAGAGATTTTGCAATTCCTAAATTTTGCTACCTGGCGCTTACTTGCACCTTTTTCGATCCTTTCCTTGGCTTCTTTCATGGTCCTACTGTTTACGCTTTTCCGGTCAGGAATTTTCCGCGTTCGATTACGAACCATTTTCTGTAACAAAACAGTAACAGAATACGAAACACATAAAAAATATTTAAGTAAGATTGCACACACAATGGTACCCCATATACGTGAGCACAACCTCGCTCACACGTTAGCCCTATTAACTGTTAAGAAATGGTGGATATCAATTCATAGATATGAAAATACATGAAATATATTTCAGATATGAAACTGAAATATTTACGTATACGTATTGCTTAATAATTCACACGCGTCATTTAAACAATACTACAAAAACAACCAAGGTTGCGATTTTCTAAACTTGTAGAAATGTTGCTGAAGGGAATTCAAAAACACGTGCACTTTGTTAGACGTATATGGCGCACATTGCAGACACACTACATTGGTAATATATCTTCCCCACGTTACTCTACTAAGCATGTGCAAAATCCACTCCCTGATAGATGGTCGCACTCCATGCCTTTGCAATATTTCAACGTTTTTATGTGGAAGGACATTGTTGAAGGAACCCTTGCCGTCTGTAATTATTGCTAACGTTGATTGCTTGAAAAGGAAGCCTTTTCCAATGGTGTGGACTAACTCATGTAACGCAGTAACCACAGATTTCGATTTCGTATATGCAATATATGTATATATATATATCAATTCTTTGACAGGAAAGAGGTCCAACTTATTCATCTCTACGCTTCAGCCGTTTTGTAGTCACTTTTCTCAGCTTTGGACATGAAGACCACTTTGACCTCTTGCCGCAGTTTCGGTTTATGTTTCAAAAGGAAACACGCCCTTAACAGATGCGCCGATCTATAGACAAGTAAATCGCCAGATTGCTGTAGAAAGGCAGAGTAAAGCCCATCCTTAGCTGCTGACTTAAATGGCTTGAAAGCGCTTAAGGTCCATTTTACCTCGTCGGTTGTTATGAAATCCACAGAACCTTCGCTAAGTTCGATTGCCAAATTAGAGAATCCATCTGACTCGACGGCCTCGTTCATAGTAGGGTTAAACCGGTCGGGAAAGTGTTCTTTCATTAGAATCTCTAGGGATTGCCCAATCGATTTAGCTCGTGCTCCACTCTTATCGAGATGGAGCTGTGGTTGAACGGGTGCTTTGGATAGAAATTTTCCCAACCCGGACATTTTACAGATATTGTCAACACTTCCACAAAAGAGTATCCAGGATTGCCGTTTAGATTTCCGAATGGAATTTTTGTATTCACGAACTGCAGTATAATGTGCACTCCATGCCACTTTCCTGTCTTTCGAGGTGGTGAGTTCCGCCAGAAGTGTGTCTGTTCGATCAGTCTCAGATTGAGCAGTTTTGCTCTGTTGTGTGTATGCCGAACATCCCTTCTCTGCATCTTGAGCTCATGCATTCTTTTTAGTGGCCATTGGCAGTCACGCCAACGAGGCTTACGTCTTTTTAAGAACAAGTAGTTACAAATCGTTTTTTTTAGAATTCCTGCAGCCAACTTGATTTTGTCTAACTGCGTCGAACTCAAAACGGATATACCAGTGGTCAGATAGAAAAACCTCTTCTGAAACTCGCCAGTTAATTAGTTACAGAAGTTGGCTCTACACCATAACAAAGTACAACGAACATGTAGGTTAGTAGTTATAATGAGCTCGTAAAGTAACGTAGACCTCGAGTTGCAACCAATGCTCCCCCAAACGGTGTGATGTGCATTGGCAGTATTGACTTACAAAATCACCGATGGGTTCATCAAAAATTCATACAGAGCTCAGTATAATAAACTATGTGAACGAAGCCATGAAATGAACTTTCTCGAGTTTTTCCTCTTCTTTTTTCTCACTAATATTTCGTTTAATGTTGGTTGCCCACGTGATGTCGTTTGTCTAGATTCATGCAGTTTCTTATGTCGTCCACTTGCGATATGTTCTTCAATTCAGACAAATGTTTCTTTTATCCAACATCCACAGATATTTTCTTCAATGGCTTTATTTTTTATGCATTTTAAAGTCAGTATACTCCGACGCACAATCCTTCCTGTATTTAAAAAGGCGAAAAATAAAAAAAAAATTATTTAATTCAGAATCAAATATATACGATATTTAATTTACTGATTTGTAATGATTTACGAGAAAGCCACAAAAATGTAAAGGTATAAAGCCAATTGCTCTAAAACCAAATATAGTTTGCCCATGTATGCCGCGCATTTACACTTCCCGTTTAGCTTTCTTTAGTTTTTTTACATTTCATCTCGCGTTTTGGGTATATCCCCAAAATTTTATCTGAAAATGTGAGTGGAATATTCTTTCTGTGTTAACAGATGAATAAAATGATGGTTTGAAGAGCTTTTTTTAGAGTTTGTGAAATGTAATTCTCGGGTTTTATCAGTTTGAAACTGATTTTAAAAATCAGTTGCCGGGAGGAATAAGCAAAGAAAATCGAGTTCAACCCACCGACCTCTAATAAATGGACTGCTCAATTTGCTATCTCATGTGGGGCCAGTTATCCAGGACACAGAATACTTATTAGAAACGAGAGGGAATGTAGTTCCATCCTTTTTTGTTGTTCGGTATCTTATAGGTAAAATTGGCATTTATCCTAGACACAGAATGCTTATTCTAAAAGAGCAGCAATACAAAAGTGGTGCCATTCAATTTAATGCAGGTTGAGTAATATGCTCAGTCCATATTATAGAGGTCGGTGGTTGAACCCGAAAATCCCATAGCCTACTTGTAAGATATTTATTTTATTTACAATTCTTATCTGCTCCAATCAGTTTATGAGTACTTTCATTTGTGCATTCATTTCATGGAGTTTGTACCAGAATAAAAATCATTTGTACAACTGGTAAAAAATGTTGTAAATGAATAAAATTGATGCAAATAGGACAACATAACATTAATACAAAATTATGAATACAATGAAAACATTCTTATCCAAGAACTGTCAACTGCCGTCTACAAAAAGAGTAATAATGATCTGTAAATATACTCTTGGCAAGGGTAAAATGTGTTACATTTTTGAACTGTAGCTTTCAATGAAATGTCCTCTCCTGATTATGTCATCTCAAAGTACATCCGTCAAAATAATTAGAATCTGAAAAGTTGATACAAAAATAAAAATATTTTCAATGATCATGCACAAAAATTGAACAGAAAAGGCACGGAAATATGATAATTTCTTTTCTATTTTCTCGAGATCATGGCCAATGACAATTTATTTCGAGATCTACATTTTTATTCGCAACTTCTCTGCATAAGGATTATGCGTAAAGAATAAAGTCAATGCTTCTTACAACTTTTCAAATTCATTGAATATATAAAAAGCAAAAACGAATTGCGTGCATAGACTCATAGAGGCTTTTATATGTATTTTTTTTATATATAGAATCAATATATTAAAATGTTTCTGTGAATTTATTTGTTCTAAATTTCCTACAGAACTAATTAAATTAGACAAAATATCATATTAATGGAGTTTGCAATTAAATACTTAAAATTTAACGAAACAATGATAATCATGAATATTACATGACTCCTTTGGTGCCTCAGATGGTGTTTATTTGTAGTTTAAAACTTTCCTGAACATAACTTGGCTACAGCTGGATAACAATAAAAAAATTTTAAAACATTTGTGCGAAAAAAAAAACAAAATAACATTGTGAAAAAATAAAATTTCATTAATTCTTTTAAGGCCAGATTAAAAACAAATTTTCCAATTCCTATTTCTGGATACAAATTTCTTATTGTTCTTTTATTAATTGTACTAATTCCTCATCATAAAATGTCACTATAACAGTTGTCTGCGGTATTCAAATAAATAAAGTCGTTAGGTTAAAATATTTACAATAAAATCTCTCTAAAAACCTTTCTAGTGTTTAAATTTCTCACAAAGTACCACCACATTTCTGACTTATTTATAAATATACAAGTTTACAAGTAATATCTTTTAGCTTTCTTCCAACGGTACATCATTTCACCAGTTCTTACAGATTAAATATTTATGTAAATGTAAATGTCGTGTTTATTTATCTATGGAATACAGTTCAGTGGGCAAAATTGAACCGAGAAACAGTTCGATGGCACAACCATCGAAAAACTTGTCGAACTCTGGTTCTGATCCATGTGCATATTCCTCCAGCTCTTGCTATTTTTGAGCCCCAATGCTTCATATGATCTGTGTAGGGTAGTTAAGGAAATTACTTTTTTTTACACTTTATTAAAATTATAAATCGCACTGAAATTTAATTAAGATAATTTCTGAAGAAATGGGTGAAACTAGAAAAAGAAATGCTGCTGTAAAGCTAAGAACTAAAGCATTATCAGATTCTTTGTCGTACAAGGAGCAAATTGCAAGGTTGCGAGGTTTGAAGCTGGATTTAGTATTTTATGAGGGGATATTTTATTTTCATCTTTTGTATGTAGCATATTAAGAACATACCCAAATTCAAGTCTCTATGGCACCAAGATTAACGAAAAATAGGAACTAAAATATATCATTATTATTAGCACATTTTTTGATCCTTTGTTGGGTTTTTCAAATAATTCTCGATTGCTTTTTTGCTTACAGATCTGGATCTGGATCTGGATGGATGCATTAATTGTAACAGCACAGTCCGCGCTGCTTACCCTCTTTTGGTTGTTAAAAGTATGCGCCACGCATGCCATGCTTTCACTGTAATTCTATCTTTAGAACTGAAAAGCGTTGCGAGAGTGAAACCCCCCTCTCAAGCCCTTTACTGGCTTTGGTATTCCGCGCTGTGTACGCCATACCATAAACCTTCTTAAATGCTGTAGTCTGCCTCAAGAATTAGATTCATAGAAATTACTAGGAGTTTGTTCGCGTCGCCTGTACACGTTTTATATGAAAAATGCGAAGAGGCGTAAGCTCATAACGGCCGCTATTTTAATAAAACGGGGAAAATTGGTTTCGGAAACACTTCTTGTATCGTCATACAGACATTATTATGCTCTTTGCAACTTGAACTCCGAGAGATTGTTAGTATAAAAATCAACTAAAAGTAAATATGTGGTACTTTGAAAAGGATATAATAACGTCCAAGGTGGATGTCCTCCATTTATATAGGTGACGTACGTAAATCCGTCTCTACCTTTACCTCGGATATTGTAGTAATAAGGCAAAAATGAATGAAGATGAAATCTGGAATTTTCAAACGATGGCAGTGTATGAATTAATTACATGTTGAAAAATGTCAACCTTCGTTTTTCATAAAATTGAATAGCTGGCTGGTTTGTTGTAAGCACGTGGAGAAATATCGCTTTTACAGAATGTCTTTCTGCCGTCGTTAGATGATTCACCAAAGATTCCAATAAGAGAGAACCGATTCCATTTCGTCTGTGTTTTCTGTGAACTCCTAAAGATAGAATATATCCGACATCCGCATTTCTTCCCATCGAATCTGGCAATATTCCCTTATCCTGCAAAGTAAAAAACTAGCTATTTGCTCAAGATTTTTACACGGAATACCTCTTTATTTAACTTATTATATGGCTTAATTTCGGCAACAATAAGACCAATAATTGCTAAATTATATACAGCTGCTAACGCAAAAAATCGTGAGCTTGATGTTATGTCTTCATACCAAGACAGTGGGTAATCGATTGGAAACCAGTCCTGGCATAATGTCCTGACCTGAAATATTATGCACTGTAAAAGGAGCAATTTACACGTTTCTTTTCTACTCACTTCCCCTAAATCGTCAGGGCACAGAAACCTAAGCTGGACATCCGTAACGGAACATAAGGGCACATGCTCACTTGATGGTTTACTAGTATTCTCCGTTTGGGTAGCCTTCTGTTTTTGATACCTAAAGGGGATTAATGTAAGTAGATCTCACTAAATTCAAATGTGGTAAGCATGGTCTTGTTAAACACAAATAGTTTTAGTAATCGCTTTTTCGTCAAGTTTCACCAATAGTACGTTTGTTCATAATACAAAACGTTCTAGAGGCTCACAAGATGTTGTTCTGTTTACAGTTCTTTCCCAAGCAAAAATACATAAACGCACAAAACATTTTGTTGCTAAGCAGACAAAGGTGATGATGAATTCTGACACCATCTTTTCCAGTGAATGATATTTATTTAGCATTATCTTGAATATGATTAAGTGGGTTAAGTGGCTATTGATATCAAACAAACCAAGTAAACTGCGCCATGAGAAAGCCTCAATAATTGCTAGCGAATTTACATATTTGGTTTTTTCATTAATTTCACACTGGGTCAAATGTAAACGCAGATCTCGACATCACTTTAAAGTGATCAACCCCGCTATGACTTTGATTCAATTAAATCACACATTTGATTATTAATTTAAATTGGATAATGAGTTTTGACAGCTGACTGCTGGTACAAATTTGCAAGTTGTTACAACTGACTAGATGACATTTTACTCCAAAAAGAACAGACCGGGTTTAGTACCGCCAATTAATTTAGACCAAGTTTATTAAATGGTATAAATTCCGTTATAAGTGCTGTGAAAATTATGATTAACGATCTTTTTAGACTTTCGTGAATCAGCAACTGTATTTAACAAGTAATATTTAAAAAAATATATATATTTAGCGAAAATATTATGCAATATACTAAATTCCCCAACGCACAGTGAGAGTGCTGCTTGTAAATCCTTTCGGCATTTTTAATCAGTTGTAAAAAGAGAATATTATTTCTAAAATAAATTGTCTTATAAATTTGCAATGAGGAGTAATGGTGTTTTCGATAGCATTTACTGTTATATTTTTTATGTGATCGATTTAATTTCGCTTTATAGTTTTATGAAATGTTGGGAAGCTATTGAAATTAGTTAAAAAGTATCAATTTATATTTGCTCATGTTATACAGAACTCAAGGTATGGTGAAGAGAAAAATGACATTTGGCCAATGACGTCGCCCCGTCAAAGTTTTATTTCTCATTTATTTACGTAGTACGATCCAAGTATTCGTGACCTCGAAGGGTTCTGATTAAAATTTCCTGCAATACTTTTCCTACCTGATACCCTCAACCTTTTTGAGGGTATAAAAGCCCTTGCCGGGACAATATTCTCAAACAGTTTGAAATAGCGATTCGAAAAATTAAGTGATCTTGTCTAGAAAAGTGAAAATGTCAAAAATCGAATATCGTGCTGTAATAAAATTTTTTAACAAAAGTAAGATGGGTACCGCGAATTCTTTCCTCAGTGCAGAAAGTACGGCAATTGTTGTCAGCAATTTTTGGAGTTGTGTAAAGACGTCGTAGACAGTGTTCTCCATAGGATGTGACAGGAGGGATTCATTCCCTATGATTCTTTGTGCAAAAGGGATTCAATGGAGTGGCATCGCCTAGGAGAACCAGTACCGGAAACAGCGAAGGTCACACAAAGCACAAGAAAGGTCATCGCAACAATTTTCTGTGATACTGAAGGTATTCTGCTGCTGGACTTCAAGGAACGTAATACCGTTGTAAATGCCACATATTATACTGAACTTCTTGAAACTTTAACTTTCACGTAAAGCCATTGAAAGATGCAAAAAATGTGTTGAAATAAAGGGAGAATACATCGAAAAATAACCACTGTTTTTTTTCTCTCCCACCACTCTTTCTACCTTAGGCCACGAATACTCAGACCGCGCTACGTATTTACAGTCATGTTTCCCTAAGCATATTTCATTCATTATTAATTTAGCATTTTTCAGTAAAATAACCAAAAATTCCTTAAAATATAAAGAAAACTTTGACAAAGTGACGTCACGTAGACAAAAATGGCGAAACTAGGCTTACCATACCTTGTGCTTTCTGTTCCTTGGTATTTTATGTTTTTTTAAGTTGCCTTCGTTCGTACTTTTCTTGGGTTATTTGTATTATGAACATACATTTTAAGCACGAAAAAATTCTGTAATCTCAAGGCAAAAGAAGATAAGTGCATTTTATTTTTGGAGATGCTAACGGATTTCAGTTCTTTTTTACTCTCTACATCACTAGAAATAATATATGGCCATTTCCCACAAAAGGTCAACCAAATTTGAAAAATTCGAAAGTGTAAATATGATGCTATAAAGAGGTTTCATATTGTAAATTAGATTTTTCTTATTATTATGAATATGTATTACTGTAAAAGGTCGCAGGAAGAGGGTTCGTCCTGTAAAGTCTGAGTAACCTGGAGGAAAAAAAAACGTACCTTGTCTAGCCTGATTCGAAAAGAATACTCATCCTCGCCTGGACTTCGTTGGCCAATGTTGAGCTCGTCGGCAGCTCGATCCCTTCATGTCAAAAGGTTTAAATTGAGTACCCCCCATGCCTTCGCCTTCAGAGATAGACCCATCTTTTGTGAATGGTCAGGTTTTATAATGGTTGGAGAGAGTTTCACAAAGCTGCTCTGATCATATCAATAATGTATTTCGGTGGCTGTATTAATTTCAGTCAAGAAAGTGCTAAATGTAGCAATAAAATTTGTTTGCGACAACGATTTTCGACGAGATATTGTAAATTCTGACCGAAACGTTTCCGTTCCAAAAGGGAAATTTTTGTCGTATCCTTACGAACACCACCGATTAACTACGTTTAATTCATGCCATAAGAGGACAAGTAAGGGATGTTAAGTAATTTGTATTATCAAAGATATATATCATTATATTGTATCGTAAACTGTAGTAGAGTGTTCTATTTTGATTTGATTTGATTGAAATTAAAGTATTTTTCGCTAACTTTAACCAGCTCTTGGTTTTAGTTAGGGGATGTGATTTCCCTTGGGCTCCTGGGCCTTTATCTCTCTCTTCCAGCATTTATAGGGAATCCTACTAAACACGGGCCACCAAGGATGCGTGCGTGGATAGGGCACTGGCCAAGTGCCCAAGTCGTCACCACCAGGCTTCCTGGAACGCGCGCAGGTAGGGGAGCGTGAACCTAAGCCAACGTGTTCTCCTCATTCCCGTCTTCTTCCATTTTAACGTTATATTAATTTTTCCCTTCATTTCCTCTTCCCTTTTCGCCCTTCTTCCTTTTTTCTTTTTCTGTACCGACATGATTTTTTGTGATTGATGTGCCGGTGACACCAGGCGGGTTATTTTAAAGAACCCATCCCATCCCTCTCCGCAATGCTAGCTTTCCAGCATGCCGTCCTCATAAAAAAAAATATCAAATTATTTTGGCCTTTTCTTTTCACATTTACAAGTATCGTGTCGTTTATTAAACAAGTAACGAACAACTTTTAGGCTTATGTAATTTGCAGAGTTTTAAAATCTAGTTCGACGCCCTGAAACGTACTTACATCTTTGGTACGTCCGTAATTGTATCTAGCATATTGACATCTTTTTTGTTGTTAAAAAAAATGACTGTTTTCATATACCTAAATATTTCTATACGAGATTTACCCAGAGAAATCGAATTGAAGTACTCTCACTTTAATTTTTCGAAGATTTTGGAAAAATGATGAGCACAATTGTTACGTCCGTAAGAGATATACATATATATATATATCTTAGCAGTTATCTATTTTATATTGAAACTACAGAATTAAGATAGTGCAACAATAAAAGCCTCATACCGCGTGTTTTGCGATTTATAGATTATAAAAAATACAATACGAGGCGCAATGTTTTCGATTTAAAAGAAAGCCGATTTCTTGACTTACTTGAGACGCAGAATTACAAAATCGCCATTCCTTTTACCTGCTAAACATTTCTGCACGACAAGAGAGTAGATGCCGAAGTCAATAAAAAAAAATATTTTCAAAAACTCTCGACTGGGATCTACCAAATTACAGTGATATCTTATTTGTTTACTCTTTTAATCAGCACTAAACGTCTCGCTTTCACTTTTACGCAAAATTTTATTTCAATTCAATTATTCCTATCAAGCAAAAAACGAAATAACACAAAATATATGGCATGCGAGTTGAGCACTCTCTTCAGAGCTTTCAGGAATTAACAGAGGTGTTGTTATACCCTCCTTTTCGCACTTTTTGTAATAATTATTTATTTATTTAAAATAGAACGAAAATCGGTTCATGACATAATTTAAGAAAAAAGAAAATAAAATATTTATACTTTCGAATACTCCAGAACGCCTAACGGTGTCGATTCTCCGTTTAGAACACCCAGTGAACCTTTATACAAAGTCTACTTTTTTAGGCAATACTTTATTCTAGCGATAAGCTAGTTTGGTTTTTGCTTTCCAGCAGTTAGTATATACGAAAGTTTTCAAATAAGCCCAAAAGTCTTCAATGACTCGAATTTCTGGCACATTGGCAGGGGCAGTCCATAGCAACACTGTCCTCAAAATTCTTTTTCTTCCTAAATTTAACTTCAGGAGAAGTTACAGGCATATCATTGAAGTAAAATCCATTATAAAGTCAAATATGACTAATAGTCTAAAATTAACGTCTTTTTAGAAAATTTGTCTTCTGAATTTGGTTTTGCTAGCTCAATTTGTTTGTCAGTGTACATCATTCTCTTCAAAAAGAGTCGAATTTTCCAAATTCCGGTGTGGAAAAATATGAGCTTCAATATCTATGGATTATATAGGCTGTTCGGTAGCAAAGTGGCTAATCCTTTGATTCGGTCTCGTCGCGGATGTAAATTTGTCAAGGTATATAAACGCACTCTTCCTTGCCTAGCCCTCAGCAACCGGTTTTGAACGGTGCAACTAGTTCACTCAGTTCACTGTGCTCCGGCCTTTTGTATACTATAGTCACAAAATCTGCAGTTGCACAAATAAAAACTAGACGGAGAGCGTGTTTTCTTATTGGTTACTTGTGCCGATCGACTGTTCTGTGCACTTTTCTTTCCACCTCTCGTCTATTTTTGTTGTCGGCAACCTTAATTCGATTCACATTTATGAGATCGAGGTTAGGTTTACTGGTTTTTCAATTTTCTAAAGCGTTAAAATTTCGTATTGACCTGTATTCTGAAAAACATTTTTTTCTATTTGTGATCGTGGAACTTTTATAAGTGTGAACCGCAATTTTGTTGCAATCTCAATGACTTTTAATGATCAGTTTGTTGCCAGCAGAGGAGCATCAAATATTGTTTGGATTTGAACCTGGGTGTTCATGGACGCTATCACTTCAAACATGAGTTTTAGAATTTTAATTGATTACACCTTCTAAATGTGTATCATAAGATATTTCCAAGATATAATATTTTGTGCGGAGGCAGATAGGTTTTAAGCAGCCAATTTAAATTTTGGAGAATTTGGGCTCCGCAGCAAAACTCTTCTTCTTTTGCAACAATTCATTTCAGATTAAGTATTTCTTTGTACTCGGTGTGTGCCCGTATCATATAAGTCTTATTCTCCAGAGTTACTTAATTGTTAAGTTACTTAATTGTATTTTTCAAAATATGTATTAATATATTGAAAAATTTCTTCAGTATTTTTTTTTATACTCAGGGATCAAAGTCAAAATGAAACATATAATTAACATGCATGTTTTTAACTTGTTTGATTATTGGTCGCTTTAAAGTGTTGAAAAAGGATCCTCTTCCGATGATCACTAGTGAACTTCTTCGAAGACATTTCTTCCTATTTTTGGTATTTATTTTCATATTTTTATGCTGTCTTGTATTTCAATCTTTTCCTTAAAAAGGTGAACAAATTTTAATGTGAATTTCACCACGACCCTTTCTCCATACATTTTTGATATATTTTCTTCTGAAGAGCAATTAAACTTTTAAAAATCCAGTACAAATAAGAACATCTTTAAAAAAATATTATTTTCAGTTTTTAGGCTTATTCTTAATTTTCAGGATTTAAAGCTTTTATTTTAAGATCCGCGCAATGTTCCCAGAACTTAGTAAGTCTTTGATCTTGGTTCGAACAAAAGTCTTTGAAATCCTTTAACATTCGCAACTGAAATATTTCTCCTTCAGGGGAACAATTTATAATGAGTGACTTCCATTTTTTATTGGGAATCATGTGATTCCATGACCACAAAAACCCTACCTACAATGAAAAATTGTTACATTTGCAATTTAAATTTTGATTATTTTACTTTTCGAGGAATATTTCTGCCACTGATGTGACCGTAAACTAATCGTGTTACATAAGATTCTTGAGGGCTCGGGCTTTCCTTTTCAAGATTCGTTTGTGGACATCTAAGTAAAGATAGATAACTCAAAATAAGATTTGAAAATTATTACTTAAACTGTGTACCTTATTAATACAAACATATTCCCGGAGCAATGTACATATTGATATGCTTTCGGTACCTGCAAAGATGGTCATTACTATGAGAGCCTCATGTATAATCTTAATAAGCTAACGTCTTTTGAAGTAAATTTGTTTGGAACCATGCATGACATAAAACCAAACCTTGCAAGTATTGCTTCCTGGAACAGAAGCATTCTATCTCCTCTCGAGTTTTCACTAAATTCTACAATAAATTTAAAAGTTAGTTTTCTTTTTGTAATTATATCTTTAGAAAAAGTACCTCCAAATAAAATCTTGTCCTCTTTGGTTAAACATTCAGTATTCAATGGAATAAATATGGGTCCACGTAGGGGATCTGATTTTTCTGTGAAGGGTTCAGCTAAAGGATCCGCAGGAATGGGAACTAGTTGAAAGCCACATTGTTGCGCTTTTCTGGTCCAACCATATACCTACAATTACAAACTCATAAAATGCTTTTTTTCACGTAAATTTGAAAAAACTCAAACCAGATCATAAACTATTGGTCCTGATGCAGTTACCCACTCGACAACAATTTCAAAGGCACTACCTGGACACATTATATTGTGATATTTAACATGACCCCATTCAATTCTATCGCTTTTCTGATTCACGTCTATTTCTAAGTGTGAATGTTTATAGCAATATCCTAAAAAGTGTGTTTTGTGACTTTGTTAAGTGATAAAAATTTAAACCTTTTGCAGACAGTGATTATTTTAAATGTACATACATTCTTCTTCTTTTTTTTTGATGAGGAATCTTACCTTTCCAATTTCGTAAAGTCGGATTTTCTCGTAGGCACATTGGAATATTAGTCTCTGCAGTGTCTTCATTAGCTGTAGAATAAGGTCCCCCTTGGATTTCAACTTCCATCCACTCGTTTTCAAAAGCTCCCAAATCTCCCAAAGGAGGTGTGTATTCTGAAATATATTTGTTCCGAATAGAGCATGAATAAATTAATAATTAACCTTTCGATGTTTTATCTTGAATTGCAATGTAATATAAATAAAATCCAGGAATGATTGGCTTATCCCAGTCACCTGATGCATGGCAAATCATTTTCTCCCTAAGAAAATAATATTTGAAAATATTTTATGTGTTACGAAAAAAAAAAGAAATTACCTTCTCATAGATTCCAAGATATCTAGTGGCTTTACTGAATTATCTAGTCTAGTTCGCAACCAGCTTAAAGCATCATAGGACACAAATGTACAAGACGGAAGGCTTTGTGTAGGTCCTAAGAATCCAACACCAGTAACTGGATGCTTCATAGCTTCAAATATCTCTAGAAGTGTTGTATTTGGCTTAAATTTAATTTCACCTAGAAATCTATGGACATTTTTGTAAAATGTGATCTACACATTTATAGAAAAGCTCAGTTACGTTTCGTCCCCATCATCATTTGTATTTATTTCAATGGGGTTTAGTGGATGTAGAGTAATTCCAGCTGCTTCAGCTGCTGGTGATATTCGACCCCTTTCCAGAGTTTTTGAACTTGTTCTAGAAATAAAACTAAAGAAGTATTTTTGTTAAAAAATCCGTAATTTAATACTATATACTCCTTAATTAAATATTAGTACCGCTAAGAATAACTAACCTTGACGAAGCACAAGTGCGATCAAGATTACATTTGTGTGAAGCATGCTGAAACCCAAAGCAGAAAGACAACTTAAAAGAAAAGCAAATGGCAACGCTAAATAAAAAATAAAAGCCAGGAAAAAAGCAAAAAGCTCTTTTACAATTATATGTCGTGAAAACACAGACACATTTGATAGAAAGGTTTTAGGAGAAAAGTAAGATAAATGGATGTTTTGTTTGGGAATTGAGCACTATTGTTTTCCAAAAATATGAAACATATTAGATTAAGTGACGTAAATTTTTTTTGGTGGTAAAATTCATAGTAGCATATCTCTGTTATGTGATAAGAACAAGTTTTGGGTAATAAATCGAAATTTATAATAGTAATAATTTTCTAAAGAAATCTAATTCGTCACAACATAATAATATCACATCGTTAGATTTAAATAAATAAAACCATAGATTATGAAATAAAAAATTAAAGAAAATAGCAAAGAGTAAATAAATGAGTGACTCTATTTAAACCAAGTGAAGTACGAAATAATAAAATGTGATTGATAGGAACTTTAAATGTGTGGACACGTCTCCAGAATTAACAACTAGGACAACCTTTAGTGTCTTGCAGGGAAATTGCAAAAAGAAAATCTTCGTATGCGATGATTTGATGACGTGCGGATCTCCGAGCGTTGAATGGCGTTAATTGGTGGGGATCTGTTCAAAATCGTAAACCCTGTAGAGGCACAGTCCTAGAGACTACTAAGAGCCTGTGAGATTCTGCGCCACAGTCGGTGGTGATAACAAGAGAATAGAAAGGCTGTTTGGGAGACCACCTATTCATTATGGGGCCACTCTGAATTTATTGAAATAGGAAATTTGTGTCATTTACAAATTGTTCGTTGTGCAAGTTTTGAACTTCTATCGGTTATAATTTTAAAAGCACTATTCTCTTTCTGTTACTTCGATTTTGCTATTTGTGAAGCGAGTTTCAATGTGAAGAGAAATGAAGTTGACCCGAAAACAATACCGCGCTATGACATTTTATGATTTTAAGATTGATTTATGCGAAAAACAATATGTATTAGGCATTTGGCGAAGAAGTACCATCTCGGGTTACTACCTCTACGTGGTTTGCAAAATTTCAGAGGAAACAGAGCTTTATACATGACAGAGAACGTACGGGGAGACCGCGTTTAGCCGTAGCTCTAGAAAATGTAGCAATAATTCAGTAGAATATGATAAACGGTGTACCTATCAAATCATGCTTTTGGTATAGTATCAACAGCAATACATAGGAACCCTCAAGAAGAGCTTGATATAAGGAAGATTGTGTCATATAATTTAACGGAACAACAAAAGCCTGAGTTGATAAGACCTTTCATACAAATACTAAAATTACTTAACGAAGATGCCATTGTATAATTTCTAAAATCATAACAGGTTAAAAAAAGGTATTGTGCGCTGTTTTCTTTAAAAAACCTGCGTAAAGTTCTGGTTATTTTCCAACGTTAACATGTTGGTTGCTATGAGAAGCAACATTTGCTTCACACTTAAAAGCTCTCTTACGATAAAGGCATTTTAACACGTAATTTCCTCACGAGAGCTCTTATGCTAATAATGGCAATCAACGTGTTAAAAGGAATTTACGTGGTCAGCTTTTTACTTCAGAAGAAGAGATTGACTTTCTTGCAACGAAGTATTTTAACTCCATTTCGAAAAATAATTCGCGCGGCGGCTTCACAATACCTGAGATGAATGTAGTGTGAATTTAGATTTAAATTTTTAACACAAATTTACATTTAAAATCTGTATTTAAAAATTATTTCATGATTTCAGGATGTAGATAAAAATTAATAAAATTTGTATAATTTTAAACACTTAACAAGTTATATCAGAGAACATTGCCGCCACTGATAAACCAATATTCATGTAAGTCCGATGAGTAAGCATAAGATAAGTTCCAAGTTGAAGAACAAATAAGATAATTGTGAATCACACTTAGGAACAAATAAGATATTTGTAACTAATAAGAATATTCCTCCGATAATCCTAAATAAACATAAAAGATTCAAACTCAAGGTTCAGCCAAGATAATAGATAAGAAAATATATAAAAAGAGAAAACGATTGTAAAGGGACAGTTCTCAGTTCCGATTCATACGGTTAGTCAGTTAAGTTCTTGTTCGAAATAAAGTTGAAGTTAAAAACGTAATAAGAAGTTTTAATTCACAACAAACCTATAATTTTAACAATGTTCTAACAGAGGCCAATCTGGGGACTAATCGTTGAAGCGTCTTTTTGCAACTGGATCAAGACGAAGCTAAAAAACCAGATTATAAGGGCTAAATTGGGCAAGAGCAGTGCAAAAGGGCGAGTTTATAGAGACATGCAAAGAAGTATGCTCCCACCCAAGCTGCTGGTGGCAAACTCTATCTATCTAAGTCTCTCTGGGGACGGAGGGGATTAAGGCTGTAGCAACGAACATAAATAACAAGAAGACCGACTTGGAACATTGCAATGAAAAATTTTCATTGACCTTGAATATTTGTCTTTGTGTTTGTTAATTTATCTAAATAAGAAGGAAAAAGCAAGAAAATCACAATTTGCCTATCTATTAAGAAATATGACGACACGAGTTCTACCTACATATATAATGAAAGATGAAAAGGGATAAAAGATCCGAACTAAAAGTTTCAAAGAAATTCATTATGTCCGCTTTATTCATCTCTCTTCATCA
>QYTT01095091.1:33527-44869 GCA_006980735.1 Dasypogon diadema
GAGTCGTGTTAAATTTTATGCGGCTGAAAGTTAAACCCAATAATTACCGAATTTATTCATGCGGAAAATTTTTTGTTGACTTAAACAGCACCAAATTATTGTGGTTATATATGTCCAAGTATGATTGCCTTGATTTATGAAAACTGCTATTCCAATTTTCAGTAATATAATCATTTGATTACCTTGAAAAGTTCTAGACCTGCTCTAACATGTTATAAATAATTTACATTTAGAAGGAAATTGCCGTTAAACCCGCCCAGGTGCTTTTATGAACAATAAATTTCAAAGCACAAATTAACATATGTTTTAGGAGGAATGCAAAAGGCAAATCTTTTTACTTTTCGTTGTTTGGTTTTCACACGACAAAAGCCATCTCATCAGTTTTACAAGGTAATGACGCGGGAGGCGTAATAATTTAAGTGATTGCAGTGGATATGCTGCATAGGGGAAAAATACCCAGAGTATAAAAACTCATAGAAAAGCTTTTTCGTGAGTTAATGCGGTTGTATCGTTAAATGGACCACTCCAGGCAATTTTATTCGAGTCTTGTCATTTGTGATTAGGAACAATAAATTTGTAATCATTGAAAATATCTAAGTTTATTATTAACGAAGATAACGTTATAGTTAATTGGCAATACAGGGAAGAAGCTGCTGATTCCTTATCTATAGTAAATGTCTGTATAGCATCATATACAACAACCCAGGCTCGTCTTTCTTAAACTCTATAGCTACCTGGAACAACTTGGTGATAGAGTTTTGTATTATGATACCGAGAAGGTAATTTATGTAAGCAGAGAAGGTGAATACGAACCCCCAACTGGGTAATTTATAGGTGACATGACTGATGAACTGGAAGGTTATTACCTCGGGAGTTACATCACTGAATTTGTGAGCGGTGGTCAAAAAAGAAAATATTCCTACAAAGTATTTAGTACGAGAGACAGTTCTGAAAAAATCACATGTAAAGTTAAAGGCATCAATCTAAATTAAGGAGATGATACTAAATGCTGAAGATTGCGAGGATATACAAGTACTTTTGGAAAAACATACGTCGAACTCGAGATCATCAGGTCATAACAGTTCCTGAAATGAAAAAAAATATCGGCCTAAATCAGAAAAACGGAGATTCTTTGATGATCATAATTCTGTCTCTTTCGGCTATAAAAGACTGCGTTCAGAATGTAAGTAAAAACGAGACCGATAGTTTTACATGTATTCTAGAAAGATTTTTCATTTTCAGAATTTCTTAAATAGACCGATCATTAAAACCCGTGAAGATGTCATCAGATCAACATCAAGTAGCGAAAGAGGTTTGTGAAATAGTTTCAGAAAAAGAAGAAAGATGTACGGAGTCTGCTTACCAGCGGCCTTAATATGTTTCGAACATCTAAAGGACTATGGGCTCAAATTGTATCTGGAAAAGTGGAATATGATAATAATAACAAGGCAATGACAATTCCTGTACACTTTTGGATAGAACTGGATAACAAAATTTATGATGCTACGACAAAAATCACCCAATATTATTTACCTACAGAAAATCAAGATGTTATTAATCATGTCAAAAAGGAGAATAGAAATACATTCCCCCGAGGATTTACATATATTTCAAGTCTACAACAATCTGTTACTAGTTTTTAGAGAGAAACAGGAAATTTTGACTTGTACTTTAAAAACGCTCTAAATAAATTAAAATAAGAAAAAAATATTAATAAAATAATAATTTCATAACATACAGAAAATTCGTTGATAAAAAGGTGTCCATTGCGGTTTCCTTAATTTGGACAAAAATATCCGACCAGGTTTTTTCTTAGGAAGTTTTATGATAAAGCTAATTAAGAACTTTGCATTTGATTGATAATTTTGGCAGCAAATTCCTAAAAAACGTATATTTGTGGTTTTCTGCTTCGTATGGTACCTTGATAAAGATATTTGGCAACTAAGCGGCTTTCTTAGACAATTTTTTTTTTATAAAAATTTTAGAATAAAAGGTCCCCGCACTCAAGCAATAAAATCATTCGATCATTGTTAATGTAATAATGAATTCAGTTGAATTCCGGGGAGCAAATGGCATGCAGGACGAGGAGCCCGACTTTGAGGGGGACTGCCTGCAGCTATTGTGGGCGGCTATTAAAAAGTTTGGTGTATAGTACTAAGTAGATAAGTAAATTTAAGTTTAAAAAAAAATAAACGTATAAAACAAAAATTTCTTTATCGTTTTATTTCATTTTTCAGAGGGGTTTAAGGGGGGGGGGAATAATAAGGTGGGGACCCTTTTTATTCTATTTTTCAGGGTTTAGCGGAAAAGATAAATAATGAGGTGGGAGTCTTTTTTTTCTATTTTGAGGGGTTTAATGGGAAGTTTTCCTTTTATTTTATTTTCAGAGGTTTAACAGGGAAAGATAAAATAGGGCTGGGGATCTTCTTTATTCTATTTTTCAGGGATTTTAACAGATCTCTCAGAATAGGACGAGTGGAGACCTTTGTTATTTTTCAGAGTTTTAATTGGTCAGGCAAAGAAGACAGCTATACAGATATACAAGTAGAGTTGTACAGACGGATAAACAGTTAACGAACCTGATACCTGTTAAAGCAGTTCGAGAAGGGGCAGGTAGATAGCTATACAGACAGGTAGACGGCTGTAGACAGCTATACAGGCGGGGCAGATAGCTTAAGATAGTTTAGATAGATTAAGAATCTGTTAAAGCTGCTTAGATGTTTGGGGTACTTCTAAAACCGTACCCATCTTCAACCCCGCTTCATATAGTTTCCAACTCTTAAAAAAAATAAACATGTTTTGGGTAGAGGATATAAGACATAGCCAAAAATACTACTACGCACTCACAGAAGTAAGGCTAGTTAAACTAGCTGATGAGATAGCAGTTCAAGTAGATCTGGGTACCAGTTGAAGCTGATCAGAGAGCAGTTAAAGCTGATCAGGGTAGCAGTTAAAGCTATTCAGATAGCTGTTCAAGCAGATCTCGTTTTAGTGATACTTGCGGCTTCCCTTTTCTCGATAATATAGATAATTCAGAGTATAAAAGTACATAGCTGTAGTCCCTAAGTTCATTAAGTCCAAAGTAAAATTTGAAGTCAAGATGTTCGTGTGGTAGAACTTATACAAGGCATTACAGTCTTATGAGACATATCAGATCGATAGGCTTTCTCAGAAATCACTATCCAGCTACCCAAGTAGAAGGAGGAACGAGGTCTGAAAATCTTCTTGCGTACCATCATCATCCTAATGTAACAAATACTAGAATCGCAACCATTGTAAACACTCTAAATTCATATGCGATAAAACCGCTCCTGCGGCTGAGAGACATGAAGATTAACAAAAGGTACAAGATTCATAAGGCTACAAGATTAGAGACGAATTCTGGGGGACGAATAGTATTCGAGCTAGAAGAAAGCATTATTGTGCTTCCATCCAGATTATTACAGACAACATCTTAAACGATATTAACAACTTTGGAGATTTTTATATAGTGAATAATGGACTGAATGCTGGGCCATTGGGGGTGACCTTTAATTTAAAAATTTCACATCAGATAAATTTACCGATACTATATGTATTACAGAACAATAAATCTTAGCTTGTGATAAAAGATTACTGTTATTCCTTTTCAACCATAATTTTAAATTTCTAGGTCACTATAAGTTTCACTTTTCAGATCTCTTATCAGCATTTTGTTTTATTGGTTTCAATGTCAAGTCTACATCGAGTCTACTACAAATGTTCTTATCGGAACTTCCTGCTTTTTTTGTCAATAAATTCAGCTTTGTTTCAATTAATTTTTTGACAGCGACCTGAAGATGAATGCAATTTTTTATGTTTTTGACTTTTCAGGTTTTAAACTGCAAACATTTAAAAAAAAATGACTTGCTTTTATATTCCCGATTCAACCTAATAAATTGAAACCTATGATTTCCCCTTTTTGTTCTGGAAATTTTCGCATGGCCCTTTCCTACTTAGAAACAAATAGTAGGTATTAGGACGGTTGGGCCTGGGAAAATTTTGAGTACCATGGGAACTTTTGTTTGACCTTGAGATGACCTTTTGTCTTTGAAGTTGCCGCTAGGTGCTCATCTTCATTGTCTCTTAGGTGTCATCTTTGTTATCTTCCGGTAGACTATTGTAATCCATTAGGTATGATGTTTGATCTGTAGATTGATTGGACTCTTTGCTATTATTAATGGCATTGATTGATTAACGGCCAGGCGTCACGAAATGATGACGTTATCAGAGTCGTGAGAAGCCAGCGATTAAAAACTGTTAGTTAATTAAAAAGCTGATGGGTCTTGGGTTTGAACCACGGTTCGCTGGACTGAGAAGCCGAGTTGCTAGCCACAGGGCTATCGAGATGCATATTCGAGGTTACTTAAGTTGTGTATACATACGGCCGGCGATCTAAAAATAGAATTTTATTTTCTTTTGGCCATGCCGAGTGTGAATGAATCGAAAATATAGCATGGTAAGCAGAGCTTTTGATCGACAGCCCGCAGACCGAATGAGTGTAGATCAATATGATTGATAAGAGCTCATAAAAGTTTTGACTGGCCATCGATTTGGCTTTCGTCATTTTGAGGGTGATATTTGCGGAATATAGAAATTACAAACAATTCCATATTATAGGAAAAGCTGGCACTTTGCGTATTTTGCAGAAATAATAATGAACTGTAGCCAGTAGTGAGAAGTCATGCAATCCGAGATGCCTAATCAACCCCGAAGGGATTTGAATTCATATACAAATCGATTCTAGATGAACCCACAAGCTGGTGGACATACGGTCTTATCAGCAAGGTTTTGTATGAAGAAATTGCCAAGAACTTACATGCCAAAGTTCCAGATCCATTGGATCCATACCTCCGCCCTTATGGGTAGACTGAAGAGATATCTCTTCGATAGGGGTACGTGCCTCAAAAGTAACACGGAGTACGTTAATTGCAAACCGAATCCGCGAAATCGGTGGCTAAGTGCGGTGTAGAAAAGTGCTATGATAAGTCGTAATGTTTTAATAGCGGTCGCAAGTTGTCAAAAGTTCAATTGAACTTTTTTATTGATGCTTAGCCGCAAACCAATATCGAGAACCTATAATAAGCATTTACCTCTACCCCCGTACATGTCGGGAATGAATCGTTTCTACTCACGATTGCGAATAAATTTTCGCGAGGGTGAGTTAATACAAAATATACCTATACGGTGACGTACGACCATTCTTAATTGAATATTTCAAGTGTTCGAACGCAACAATTTATTGAAAGATGGAAAAGTACACAATTACAAAAGATAACATAACCTACATATATCAAAAGATTCAATATGCAAGGCCGTAAAGTGATGTTCAAAAATAGCCCAATTCCTGAAAAATGCGGAGCCCTCATCATGGATTAAGGCTTCCGTCGTAACTATAGAGAATAAGGACAACCCGTGTCTGGATAACGTCAAATTTTAGATTCACTAAATTATTCTTTTATTCTGATAAATTGATTATTGTTAACATTATAGTCAGTTCTCGTATTCTTCGGGTTTTAGTTGGTGAACAAAACTGTTTTCTTCAATGAGAACTTCTCAGCAACATAATCGATAACATGCTCCCAATTTGTGACAATAGTTTCTTAACGAGTCTAGTTCTATTATATAGGAAAGATATATCTTGTTTAATAAAAGATTTTCTTTTACCTGATTAAGCGGAGTGTTGTCAGTTATTTTTCTTAAGTTCTCAATTTCGTTTAAAATACTTTTATTTTTTAAAAGCATCTGCTTTCGAAGAGCATTTGCTAACGAGATATTTACCGGTTGCCTACCCATAATGTGACATAAATCTGACGGCATGCCTAAATATATGAATTTATCCCAATTGGTTTGATAACGATAATAGTCATATATATCTTCACGCCAATGAGCAGAGTTGAACCAGGCCTTTAGCGCGAGATATTTTAAACTAAGGGGTGAATTCAGTATAATTGGTGAATTGTTGGTATTTTCCAGGCGAAATTCTTCCCAGGAAAGCAGGCCACGAAATAATAGACTTCGGTGTACATCAACACCTAAATAGGTACCGGATGATGTTATGCTCTGGGTTATTATCCAGACAATGACGATGGTGATGGTGGCGGTGATAGCGGCAACGGTAGATAAAGTAGATCGTCAGCATTATCCCAGTGGTTCATTTTTATTTTTCTATGATAAATATTTTCACCTATGTATTTCTGCACTCACAATATAAATTTCAAAAATTTCACCTTTCGCACTTTTACTTTAAATCGCTCAACGCGAACTATCGCACCGGTCACTACAAGAATGTCTCGCGGAATTCAATCGAAATTTTGTTAGAAAATAGTGCGAATGGCGACGAATGATGGTTATCAAAATTCTCGCGAAAGTGGTCAAATTGTTTCCCAAGGGTCAGGAGCGCTACGTTAAATTTTCTCACGTGATGTAATGTTGGTGTAGTCTAGAACTAAATTCAATTCTTCACATAATTTAGTTGAAGCAAACGATCGGCCAAAATGTCAGAAGAAAGGCGTGTTAAAAATGTAATTTTACATTTCATTTGCACGTAAGAAAACAAATAATCTTAAATACCCAATAATATACAATTTAGGCAAATACACCTGCACCTGATCCGGAAAGAAGAAGAGCATCCTACACCTCCCAATATAGCCGTTGCATATCACGGACGAATTTATGGTTTGGACGGTGCAGGAGTTAAACTATATGTATGTTAATATAAACTCAGGGCTTTGTATTTTATTCCATATGTAGGTATTACCGGCTGTGTAATCAATAAAACTTTTAAAGAATTCACTTTATCTTTCAAAAGAAAGACAGACTGGATTGGGGATGGTTTCGGTATTTATAACATCAACTACACAGAGAAAATTTCATGTGATTTTTTACTGTTGTTAAAGAGCTTCCTTAGAATTCACCATGGGAGTCTTGTATAAAAATTTGAGAAGGGTTTGTGTGTTGGAAAATCATACAAATGTTTATTATAATATATATGTCTAAACAGGGTATTTTCTCTTCTTCTTTCTACTCGATAAAGGCTAGGTTGCAATCCTCACCCATCTTTCTTTCAACATACGGTACTTCTCCGAGGTTGTAGATTTTTGAAAAGAACTTAATAAAACACATATGCATCACTACGGCTTTTTTAGTTCCGCTTCAATTTCAGCTGAATCTAACAACCAAAAACTTAATTTCTTTTTGCCAGATGGTAAAGTTCTTAACGAATCAACGTAAGTATTTTTATTTGGTTTTTAGTTGGTGACTTACATTTAAATTACAAAATAGTCAGAAATGACCGTTATTAGGGGTAAGAATTTTTATTTTTATTTACATATTTACTTTATGCTTTTCACAAATATATTTGGGAAAATATTTATATCTGGTTTGGAAAAGCGCGGAACACTGTAGGTCACCAAATATATCCATAACATTTCACGGAAGAATCCCCAATTTAGAAATCGATGGAGGCCTTAAATTACATATAAATATTAATTCCGGATTTGTTTTCTATTCAATTTGCCGGTGTAACTGGTTATGCACATATTCCGTATAATAATTACATATTGTATGTTTTGTGGAAATAGGTGTGTATTACCGTATTTACATGCAGCAGTTTATACTCACAAATTATTTGATAATAATAAAACCACAATCATGTTTGATATTTTTAATTTATTCAATTTCCAGACTTTTAATGATAATATTTCATATATATGAAAGCGTGGAAATGTTTCACTCCAAAACTTTCTCGCTACAACGAGGTTTTCTTCTATATCCGAAAGATATGGTGCTATAATTACTTCGCAGTAATCTACCTCCTGTTGTTCCCACCACCACTGCTGGGCACCCACAGGGCAATTTCTTTCCTTCTTTTAACCCTTTTACATCTGTTATCCTGGTATCACAGGTGCTAACTAATATAGCAAGAGGAAAGAAATCTTTAATTGAATTGTCGAATGTTGTCGGTTCCAGAGCGGCCTCGGACATGTTTTTAGAGAACTTTGATCGGGCTTCTAAAGTAATAGTTGAATATTCCTGTTTTATTTTTACAGGCGATGATATATTTACTGGTCTATTATGAAGTATGGTTTTTGTATGTCGTTGGTAGCCTCTGAGCGATGAGAATGATTTTTTACTTTTTTCACAATTAAAACTCACGTCGAATTACACGTCCTTTCCTTTCGGCGGTTGATTTAATAATGTAAATGAATGGCGTTAGGCCGTCGGTGGTAATGTTGGTATAGGCGGTATAGGCGGTGTTGCCGGTGTTACTCGGTGTTAAGTTGGTGTTACCCTGTGTTAATAACGGTGTTAATTTGGTGTTTATTTTGGTGTTAATTGGCGGCTGATAGCGGTAGTGATGGCTGTACTATAAATATACGGTTCTTGGTTTTTCTTTTTATTGCTTTCACATCCGCCAATATGTTTGAATGTACGGAGTGCAACAAATTGTTTAGTCGTAGAGACAGTCTTTTACGCCATAAGGAACGCCGGACGCATACAGCCAAAAGTAGAATGCATGAAGAAAAGATTATACCGAATGATAATGATGTTGATAATAGTCAACTATTCACACACAACGAAGAGGGCAGCTATAATTCCAATAGAAGTATTATTAAGAATAAAATGTTGACGCTGCGAGAAAACCAAAAATCTTTACAAACCCAAAAGCTCTTGAACTCCTTCTCCGAGCAAATAGAAAAAGGGGTAAATGAAGAGGAAAATTACAATCGGGATAATAACTTTAATTCAACGGTCGAAGATGATGATGATCAAAGCTATGACGATAATATCGACGACACTGATAACGAAAATGAAATTCTAAAAATAACAAACCTCAATATTCTCGTAGTTGAATTAAGATTACTATCAAACAAGAAGGTTGGAAGAAGAGCTTTGGAAATAATAAAGCCATTAAAATTTCTCAATGTTATTAAATAACCAATATTTATTAATAAAAATGTCTGTAAACACTATATTTGTTTTAATATACAAGTTGCTGCCTATTTATTTTTCAATTTCATGTCGATGAGTAAGGTAGAACGCGAACATCGAAAACTTCTACGCATGTGTTCTCCGTTTAGCCTGCGGTCTTTATCACTAAAAGCATGGTTCAATTCGCCATTTGGAGCGAACAAATATATAAGTACTTTCGAGATCAAACTCTTTGGCATCAGATGAAATTCCGACTAGATCCATTCATATGTTCAAAGGCCTTTGTAAAGTGGCCGGCTAATGTCGTTAGCAGGCGTTATATAGGTTGAAGCTCCTGGTAGAAGTAAAAGAAAATTTGCATGATTTACCCAAAAAGTGAAACAACAACAATTTCTCCAAGGAATTCTAATTAATAAAACAGACATAGTTTAAAAAAACAAAATGAACCGGAATTTTATTTTCGAACTTTGGGTGGCAATTATTATGCCTGTATGGTTGATTATGAAAGAGAGACCCATGGACTGGAACAAATTTTGGTTCCCTAAAATTTAGATTTTGACAGATACCCACTAAATTATTTGAAACTGCAATGCTGTGCACAATTGATTGCTTCTGAATATTCAGTATACTCAAACATCACACTTGCAGATAATATAATTGCTTCTTCGTCAAACCTGTTGTGACAATTATCCATTTTAACGTTGTATTTATTCAATTTGTTAAAATAGCTCACTTTTATTTACCTATCTAAGTCATTTTGACAGGTGACAGATCAACTGTTCCGAATTTAGTTGGAAGGCAATTCGCACAGTTCACTTTAGTATAAAATGTTCGGTTCCTGAAACATATTTTGAATTTCACCGGCTCCTCCCTAAGAAGTAGAAATAATTGAACCGACCTTGAAACAATTTCCAGGAGAAAGCTTTATTCGGATCAAAGGAATTTAATATTAGGATTAAACAGTTCTGTTATTATTACAGAGCGAAACTATGAAATGGTAATGGTATGGTATGAGTAAATGGAAATTTATTCTGTAATATCCCATGCACAGAACTTAGCAACTAAATATTCAAAATATGTATCCAGATTTCAGGCGTATGTAATGCTTTCGAGTAGTTTATAACGACAAAAAAAATCTACGACTGTTAAGCATGATAACGCCTAATACAGCCCTAGGTAAGGGTCGATAAGGCATCTAAAACGAAGTCTGCGGAGTTTGATAACACTAATTCATGAGGAAGGAAATTGATAAGCGGAGCCCCTGAATCTAGCAACCAAAAACTTAATTTTTCTTTGCCAGATGGTAAAGTCCTTTCATCAGGGAAGAAAGGCTCTTAACGAATCAACGTAAGTATTTTTATTAAGTGTAGTGATTTGATTTTTAGTTGGTGATTTACATTTAAATTACAAAATATTAAAGTGCTTTCAATAAAGTGTTTGTTTTAAATGACCTGATTCCTGTGCCTAATGGTTTTTGTGTACAAGCATTTCATGAAAACCGGAAATTACTCTTTTGACTTCTGCTATCAAGCCTCCATTGCTCTAAAATTTTTCCAAACAGTTTCAGTGGCCTAAAATATGAAATATCCAGAGATTGCATAAGACGAGTTTACCATTTACCAGGATTGTAGTGAATATAATATTTTTCCAGGACATAATTTTATTACTTCTGGTACAAAGTGTGACGCCAGATTGTGGTAGCAACTAGCGTGTTTCCAGGAACTGTAATATTTTCTACAAGTGGTGGAACCAACATTCAATTGTCCGCCCATCGAAGCAACCGTCGGGTGCTGTATTTTACACTTTCTGTCTGTTAAATCGATCTCATCAAAAATTAAATATTCTTTCCGGCGAGAATGCCTTCTATTTTGGGGATGTAAATCACTGAAAAATATTTGAACTGCTTCTTTGGAGAGCTGTACATGGGATCTTTTTACATATATTGGGAGCAACTCGTAGGCTCAAATTATCGCTTTCAATAAATCCGCTTATAAATTCATATCCAGGTTTGTTGTCCTTGTATACGGGAACAATTTTATCACTTCTATCCAAATAGTTTTTGTAATTGTTCGTAATTCTGCCCTGGATATTGGGTAATTCCAGCCCGTCAATTCGTTGACGACTGACACAAAGAGAGATTCTTCCTCCTCAGAAAATGCACATCGAAAACCAACTCGTTTCAGTGCTGCACATGCAGCTTATTATACAGCGCTGCATATGGTATTTTATGCTTCTCGTTCGCCCCGGTAAATTGTCATTCCTTGTTTTATATCCTGAAGTGCAGTAGCAGCTAAGACTTCCACGGAAACTTTCCGATATTTTCTTCCCACTCGCAATACCCCAGGCATTTTTTAATGTTCACGGTTCACTGATTGGAACGCAACTGATGT
>QYTT01095093.1:14263-28729 GCA_006980735.1 Dasypogon diadema
CACATTCAAAGACTATTGCCAAGAACAAGATATTAACCACCTCACTATAACCACGGGCGTGCCACGAGGGAATGGTCAAGTAGAAAGGATTAACCAGACCATAATTTCTGTGCTGTCAAAAATGAGTATCGAGGATCCCCAGAGGTGGTGGAAGCATGTCGCGCGATTGCAGAGGATCATCAATGCCACTAAGTCCAGAGCAACGAAAAGGACACCGTTCGAGCTGATGATAGGTGTGCCCATGCATAGTCCTGAAGACCTGAAGCTACGAGGACTCATTGAGGAGGAGATGATGGAGTGTTTTGATGAGGATAGGAAAGATATGCGGGCGGAAGCAAAGCGTCAAATCGAGACAATTCAAGCCGAAAATAGGAGAGGATTCAACAAGAAGCATAAGGAAGCTCGTCGATATGCCGTTGGCGAACTTGTTGCTGTAAAACGTACTCAATTTGGTCCAGGACTCAAATTATGCCGAAAATATCTGGGTCCGTATAAAGTTAAGCGGATAGGAGGTAAGGATCGATATGCAGTTCATAAAGTTGGTGATCACGAGGGTCCGGTTGCAACGACATCTTCAGCAGACTTCATGAAGCCTTGGGTGAATTTGGAAGACGACGAACTATCATCTGAGTCAGATGAATCTCAGGATGGCCGAATGTAGGTCCCGTCCTTGAATATTCAGAAAAAAAATGAGAATTATTTTTGGGAGTACTTCATCTCGACAATACGAAGTACTGTACTTCCCTCTCGCAGCCAACAGATCTTCGGTTGCTGCACCTAATTAGAATGCAGAAGTTGTCCAGTTGTTTTCCATGCAGTCGGTCGATACGTTTGCTAGGTTGTGCCCGAAAAGTAAAGTAGTTGCTTGCTAAGCTGCTTTTTTTGATCGCGATGCTGTTTTTGTAATTTATTGAACTCTATGGACTTTATTAGATTTATTTTAAGTCATCATTTAATAATCAGCATTTAATAAACTGAATTTAATCAAAAATCGTTTTCGAATATTCCCTATTCCCCTTTATAAGATCCCTACATATATGCGTATGTACATGAGTGGGATTCCCCGAATTATGCGTAGGGTAAAGACGTGCACCGAATTCTCTTTTTACAGGATTTTTTTTTGCACGAATTTTTTGGGAACGTATCTATCGTGTAAAGAGAGAATTAGGTGAGTCTATAACCAGGAACATCAACGAGTGCATTAGTAACACTGTCGCTCAACCATGTCTCACCAACAAAATGTATATCAACACCAGAGTCCACTATGAGGAGTTTAAATTCATCCAAACACGTCATCACACTACGGACATTCAAATGAGCAATATTATTATTATAAGAAAAAGGTACAAGTAATAAATAATAAATAAATAACTAAATAACTAAGCTATTACAAATTACAGGAAAGGGAATAAAAATAAATAAAAAGAAAAAAGCAAAAATAACCTATATACTAATACCAAAAGAAAAACAATAACTAACTAACTAATAATTAATTAAATCAAATCTAGACACTTCACCGCCACTGCTTCTTGATCGTTCGAAACTCGCACATACACCAGTCTATTCAATGTAAACAGGTATGTTCACCGTTCTTTTTGAGTCTCTCAGCATATCGACGAACCGCGTACAGTGTCACAGAGACACAGTTTAGCTTTGGTTAGAAACAGCCGTGGCTAGGTTTTGCGGAGGTTAATTCTTGAGTTTATGTTTAAAAGCATATTAGGGAAAGTTTAATTAAGCTCGTGTGTGGTGGAGTGTTTAGCGCTTTGTGCAGGACGAAAAGAGGTGTGAGTTCGATCAGGTGCAACGGACGCTTGTTTTTTGCGATACCAATTAATTCAAATTCTATCGCATTAGAAAAGGACGAAGAGTGCAGAGACAGGTAAAGGGAGAAGGGCCTGCCGAATCCAACCGCATTGGGCTACAGGCAGTAGCGGAAACTACTGCATTCACCGATTCTAATGCAGAGGAACGTTGCAGTGACTGAACAAGCGGTAACTGCAATTACAAGTGCGGCAAACAGTGCAACAAAATCACAGGCCACAGAGCAACCACAGGCGTCGAGGTCAGCTCAAGCGAGTGGTGACGTACAAAGGCTAAGGGTAACGGCATTGAATCTGCCACCAATCAATTTGGACGACTCGTCATCATCATACGAATCGAACATACCAGAGGTGGAACCAGTGATGTCATATCTGGGTGAGGGCAATTCATTCAGTGAGCTCGCAGCTAATACGGATGAAGAAGAACGTCGACTGGAATCTCTTATCGAGGAGATAAAATCCAGGAAGCAGCAGATGAGGAAGAAGACAGTAGCTAGGCGGCAAAGCTTGGCAGAAAAGCAGGCTGTACGCACGGAAAGACCACCGGCACAAAAGCAACAACAGCAATCACAACAGCAGCGGCGACGGAAAAGAAAAGGAAAAGGTTAAAAGATTTGAAAATAAGCATGCCCTCATTTGTGGTAGTTTAGATGGGTACAAGAAAATTAAGCCGAAGCTTGAGAAGGCCCAGACTCAGTTCTATCCTACACAGCGAGAACTGAGTAGGTTCAGAGTGTTTTGCTTAAGGATCTGGACCCGGAAACTGAACCGGAGGAGCTCTTGTCTGAACCCAAGGGCTTTGAGACAGAAAATCTAAAATTTATAGCCGTAAAAAGATTTTCCACAGCAGCTTCAAGGACTAGTCAGAGGCAACTCCCGATTTTCCTTTTGCAATTTTCACCCATGAGTTGGATAACTTAAAGAGTATTAAGTACTTAAATTATCACGTCATAACATGGGAAAAATTAAATAAAAGAGACAATGTATTGCAGTGCATGCGTTGTCAAAGATTCGGGCACGCCACAGCTAACTGCAACATGGAGTTCAGGTGCGAGAAGTGCGAAAAGAGTCACAAACCGGGTGAATGTCCTCTCGGAAAGGAGAAGGTAGAGGATCGGAGCAAACTTTTCTGTGTGCTCTGTAGAAATTATGGTCATCCCGCCAACTATAGGGGATGCCCCAAGTATGGAGAGCTAAAAAAGAAAATACGAGCTCGGAAATAGCAGATACGGGAGGAAAAGGGGCAAAAAAGCCGCATGTTCCAAAACTTCGTGGCACCCAATGCGTCATTCGCTCAAATGGCGTGTGGACAAGGGCAAAACACGAAAGAGTAATCCCAGAGGGCAGCCATCAGAACGGTTGGGGCAGATACGGACCTGAAAGCAGTTCTCTTGTCTATTCAAGGGCAGATTACTCAACTCCAAAAACAGTTAAATAAGCAAGCTACCAGAATAGATATAATCTATTCCACACTGTTTTCCTAGCCCAGTGCTCCGTAAGTCGCTCTCGCTTCGCTGAGCAGGGAATGGGAATAAAGGTACTCGCAGTGAATGTAAACTCACTCATAAGGATGGAGAGAAGGGCGAATTTGCTCCGCCTTCTGCAATTTGAAAATCCTGATGTGCTTTTGGCCAGCGAAACTAAGCTGAACCAGAAGCACAAATTGGATTATAAAGACTACATAGTGGTCAGAAAAGACAGGCCTAACTCCACACAAGGAGGGGGGACGGCAGTTCTAATAAAGAAGGGCTTGAAATACAAAATCATGCACAGCAGGGAAATGTACATATTCCAAGTGCTGGAAGCTTGCATCATTTACATGCCTCTTCGGAGTGGAAGAAGGCTGTATTTGATCGCTGCATATGCACCTACAGCACCTCAGCAGACATTGTTTATCCAGGAGCTGGAGACTGTTTCGAGTACTGCAGCTGGATTCGGAGGAAAATTTTTACTTGCTGGCCGGAGATTTAAACGCGAAGCATGCGGCATGGGGAGATCAAATTCCAAATCCTAGAGGCAGACTACTAAAAGATTGGTGGGACCGTTATAAAATCACACACAAGGTGGATATTTTCGCCTTGGTAACTCCTGCGTACCAAAATGGTCGCTCATAGCTGGGCCTATGCCTCATGGACACACCACTGGAGCTCGACGTTACAAACAGGGACAATATTAATTGTCTGCAAACGGTAGACTATGACAGTGACCATTACGGAATTACAATATACTATACTAATACTACCTATAGACTATACTACCCAAGAACGCTCTTATAATTACCAAAGAGTGGACTGGGCACGCTTCACCAGAGCCATGAAAAAAGCAATACGAACGAGTACTGTGACCCCACCTACTAACCGAAACTTGACGAACGACGAAATCGACAACCATCTTAAAATGATGGATGACATAAACGAAACAGGACAACATAGAATGTTATCGCAACGCGACTATCAACGCACTCCAACGACTGAAAAGTAGGCTTCTCCCCAGACTGAAGCAACTGTACAGACAATTCACGAACTTCGGAAATTGCTACACTGAAACCGGTTATCCGAAACCGCCAACAATTGATTAGGGAGAACTTCGAAAATTCGATAAATTTGTACTGGGGCAATAAAATTCGAGCTATATCGATCAGTTGCTCGGATATGTTCCTACAGATAAATAAAATCTTTAGGAGACGGGATCATAACCGAATCGACAGTCTACGCATTCCCCGGACGACTAAAAACGAAGAGCACCTAGCCGCCGCGGGCATAGGTGTTGTTGAGTTTTCAACAACTAAATTCCTAAAAATATGAAAATTATTATTTCTCCTCCTCTGTGTACTGCTTACCATTTCTGCTAGCCGACTCTGCCCAAAATCCTCCAAACAATGCCTTTTGCAGCCAAATCGTTTGTTGACATACGGGAAATGTCAACTGGCGCATGCGCTCTTCTTCTTCCTAGGGGTATAAATAGAGACTTCTCGTAGGCTAGAATTCAGACTGGAATCAGACTTGCATTGCAGTTGATCTAAAGGCGCTTGTACTGAAAGCGAATTTAAGCTGTTTTGAGGATAAATTATTCCTAATTACACCGAATTGAAGTGTAAATCCCTGTCCTTTGCCAAATATTGGCCCACAAATGAAAAACTTGATTTCACTTCTCTGTTGCACTCGTTTTGGAGGCATTCTAGTTTAAACCTTTTCCTAATCCCACGACCTATAAATAGTCCCAATCCTACTAGTCTTGTAGCAAACTCGATTTAGAGCTGTTGGGACTAAATTGCACTGAACTGACGTGCAATTTAATACTTGTTTTGAAAGTGTTCGGCAGTGCAGCACTGTACTGAAGTGCTGCTTACAAAAAATCTTTGGGAAATTACTTTCTCTGGCTTTTTCAGTGCTCGAGGTACTTAAGATTTACTGCACCGTAGTGAGGTACTGCGCTTCATTGTAGCGCACTTTAGATTTTATTTAATTAATTCCTTTTACTAGATAATAATTATTTTTTCTCTTTTCACAGGTTGAATTTAAATTGGATTATTTGGATTTGTTGAATTTTTGTTTCGTTTTTTATTTTAATTTTCTTTGTATTGTTTTTATTTTGCTTTCTTGAATTATTATTTGTTTGCTTTGAATTATTTATTATTTGCCTTATTGTTTGATTTGGATTTTTATTTGGAATTGTTGTGTATAAGTTTTTATTTGGATTTTTATTAATAAACTATATTAAAAATAATTTCTCTGTGCATTTTGATTCCGGCACCTGTTTCCCTTTTCTTTCTGCTAAGCCACCAAGTGTGGACTTAACAGGAGTAGAAGAGCTAGCTCTCGATGACAATACCTTATTGATTGAGGATGAGCAGGAGAAGGTGAATCTGGTGGGGACCCATTACCAGAAATGTGGTGTTGCGACATTTGCCTGTTTAATAATGCACTGAATAATGACCATTATCCAGAGCATTGGAAGTCAGAGTTAGTTTACCCTATCCCTAAGAAGGATTCACAAGTCACTGGTTAAGTGGGTTGAGGACAATAAGATAATTCCTGATAATCAGTTCGGATTCAGGTCGGGATATGACACAATTCATGCCGCGTCGAAACTGGTATCCGACACTCAATGGAATCTGAACAAGGGTCAGTGCACTGGTGCCTGTTTGATTGATTTTGAGAAGGTTTTTGATACCGTCTGGTTAAAGGGCCTTCTCTACAAATTGAAGGAATATGGTATGACTGGCCCTAAGCTGTACATGATTTATAATATGATTACGGGTAAGAAGTTCGTTGTGTAGCAGTTTCCGCTACGTATTCAACTTCATTTATTATTAATAAGATTTCTTAATATGACATCTTACTTTTATGGAATTTAAGATTACTTAATTAAGAGAAAGTAAATTAATCGAATCGTTAATCTTTTTAAAAGAAATTCTAGAGAGTTCAAATAATTTTAGCTAGCAGTGTAATCTGCTGTGTCTAAATTTATTCGCCTGTAATGTATTTATTCAGGACACTTTGCTTTTACGCACAAAAATTCATAAAATTCATCACATTAGTTTTTATACAGAGACACTTTGAAAAACTTTACATTAAACTCATAGAGACCCCTGGAATTTGTAAAAAAATATTTTATATCAAATAAATTTGTTTTAGTTGAGTTTTAATCCAATTACAATCCGGTAGAGGTGGTCAAAAATATTAGTAATACCAAATAATATAATTTATAAACAGGAAATAAATATTTGTAATTAAAAGTTTAAATATTAATAAAAGTTTTTAAAAGTTAAAATAAAATACAGAAATAAAGGAAGAAAGCTCAAATGTCAAAAAGGATCGGATATCAAGAATAAAAATAATTTCAACAAATAAAAATAAAGATTTAGAGTGGGTATATAGTTCTAAACCCCCTAAACATTTATACTGGTGACCCCGACAATTTAACAAAAGGATTTCAAATTTATAGTTGTCAAAGTCGCAATGTAATTTCAAGTAGAGCCTTTAACATTAAAAATGGGTTGCAGCAGGGAGCCTTAAATTCTCCCATTTACTCGAGTGACCTGGTTCGTTCCCTTACGCATGCTATAGCGTACGCGGAGGACTTGATAGCAAACAGATCAGGTCCAAAGATGGAGTTATATACGTTCTCGCTGCAAGAGACTTCGATAAAATCCAGCGATATTGTGATGACTGGAAGTTGATTTTAAAACGGAGTCTATTCTGTTTAGGACGGCTCTAAATAGGACATCTAGAGATACCTGAAATAAACAAGATAGACAGCTTCATAAAGCTGAATCGCAGCCGTGCTGCAAGGGCAATGGAAAGCGACAACAACCTGACCTCCGGTGCTTTCTACCCAAAGCCCATATATTATGAAAGTGTGTTCCGAAACGGCTTTATCCCGCCGGAGGCATTCATATACTTAGACAGTAAGGGGATGATACAGGATAGGTCGGTGGTGCCTCTGGTCTACCACGTACACAGAAGATCAAGGAATAAGGCAAAAGCCTACAGCAGAGAAGACCTGGATAGTCAGGACCTCCTTCGCTTCAGTACAAGGGTCTCGGCGCGAGACAAAGAGGATGCGATGGAAGCACTCTCCGAATACTGGTGGCTGACGGAATAGAGCTGGGTTCGCGCCGTCTCTGGTAACGTTATAGGGATAGGGTAGATTAATGAACATTGTATTATAATAACTTACTTAGTAATAAGATTAGGATAGATTAGATTATGGTAGGTTTAAGTAGGGGGTTGTCGGGTTACACGGCTAGTTTCCGGATTTGCGGTGAGGATTGCCCGTGTGGGGATGGCCGGGGCGTCTATATCGCCCTCGCCACCACCATTCGGGTTCGCTGGCCGGCACATTGCGGAGCTGGGGGACTGGCTCGTGTAATTCGACGACGCAGTTGGGATGGAAAGCATTCGGGGCGATTAAAGCCCCGGGTGCTTTCCATCTTGATTATAGAATAAGGTAAGTTTTATATAAACAAAATGTATATAGAGTCTAAGTTTTTTGAATTTTTCCCTTAGTAATAAGTGCTAATAATGACATATTAACTAAACAGACTAAAATAGATAAGTCCTTAGTCGAAAGACATAAGTTAGATTAGACATAGAGTAGCTTAGAGTACCCGCGGAGGGTCAGTAAGTTAGGTTAAGGACGGATCCCGATTTAGAAAAAAAAATTTGACTATTTTTTTTTGTTTAAAACACTCCTTAATATGTTTAGAATGCGGTGATACCTTCCTTTCCCCGAAATTCGAGCCATCAGTTTACCTACCGAGTCTTTTTCGGAGCAGGTAGCTCGCAGTCGACACTCGGGTCCACTTTGCGACACATTAGCCGTGTTTTTTTGACAACAGAGTACAGAGTTGTCATACATTGACTATGACAAATTAACTCGGTTACTATACTGAGTTAAAAAGCTCACTGTATTATTTAAGTCTTCTGCGAGAAAATAGGTGGCGCTTATTGAAAGCTTTTTTGTTTGATTGCGCACATCATAGCAATCATAGCCAAAAAACGTTTTCCCAACAATCATGTTTTCCGAATTTTCGTGCAAGATTATTCAAAAAGTAATGAATGGATCGACTTGAAACTTAATGTGCTATTAAAGAATATGATTATCTTCTATATGAATGTCAAATTATTTTAAAAAAAGGTCCAAAAAATTTGTATAACTCTTTCAATCTACTTTTTTGTGTGAAAAATCGCAACTTTTTTATCAATTTACAATAAAAATGCTGATTTTTAACAATTTTTCTTCTATTCATATAGAAGATATATTTAAATCTACATATATGTATATGTAGATTTAAAAAAATTAGTCTTGCCAGATTAAGCCACTCTTGCGATCTTGCGAGTGTACGCCAATCACATACACTAGTGTGCAAAAAACGCAGCACTTGAATTTTACAGCATATGCTTGATTTTGTCGAAGTTTAAATTCTAAATCTCATGGGGAATGTTTTTAATTTGGTTGATTATTGTACCGATGACATTTTGTGATTACATTAGATTACTTAATTTTATTTTTATTATTAACATTATACATAACTTAAAAATACTAATAATTAGTCAACACTTAAATATAATACTTCTTAAGGTAATTGTTCTAACGTACTATGGCATTTAAAGCTAAACTTAAGGCTGTTTAAGGAAGTCACATTTGTTAATCTAATAATTTATTGGTCCACCACGAGCTTTAATTATCTCTGCACAGCGGTCTTTCATAGATCCTGCAAGATTTTCTAAATGAATGTCAGGGATTTCATTCCAGGCTTCTAATATGGCGATCTCTAGTTCCCTTTTTGTTTGTGGACGTTGTCTCCTAATACGAAGTTTCATTCTTGACCATAAATTTTCGATTGGGTTAATGTCGGGACTGTTGGGGAGCCACCAAATCGTCTCAATGCAGTTCTCCATTAAGTAGTTTGTCACCTATAAACGAGGAGGACGAAAAAAGAAACTAAATTTGTGACGATACAACCATTTGTTTGGTAAAAAAATCACTTCTGTAGTTTAGTTTCAGAAATATCTTACCTGTCTAGCTTTATGGCAAGGTGCATTGTCGTGCTGGAAAAAGAACTCCTCATTTTCCGCGTAGAGGTCTAAAACAGAGGGCTTCAGGTGATTTTCCAAGACATCAATGTAGGTGTCGGCATTTATCCTTTGGCTAATAAACGAGAGATGTCCACGTCCGCGAGAACTAAAACATCCCCAAACCATAACTCCGCAACCCCGCGGTGGCACTGCTTGTATGCATTCAGGGCGAAGACGCTCTCCTATTTTTCGCCGCACGTAAAGTCACCCATCGGATATTGAATTTGCATTCATCCGAATAGATAACTGCATTCCACATGTCATCCGTCCATGAACGATGCTCTCGCGCCCACTGGAGATGAAGTCGCTTCACTTAATTTTAATTGACCGCCGTCCATGTCCTCCTTAATAAGTCTGCGCCGGACAGTTGAAGAGGAAATGTGAACGTTATGCGCACTCATTAGTTCTTGTCTTAAGTCCACAGATGTTTTGTAACGATCTGACAAAGATCTACGAACTAAAAATCGATCTTGGCGAGCAGATGTCTTTCGCGGCCTTCCTGACCCTTCACGCCGCTCTACGCTGCCGGTTTGTTGGAATTTCTTTATGAGACGCACAACGGTGGAATCAGAACAACCCAACCTACGACCAATTTCCCGCATAGATAAATTTTCCCTCCACAACGCGATTGCCACAGCCTTTTGTTCACTGCTTAGTTGAACCATGTTTCGCGAATTCCTTCTTGTTCACACAAATATCTTCACTTTTAGAAAGCTAAACTAGAAATGAATCAAAAATGCATCCTCTCAATTTTGTGTAGGCTACTGTTTTATATTTCTCAGAGCCTTTCGTGAGACTATCTATTAATTAGGAATAATCAGCCTTTTCCCCGACTACCTGCAAGTGCTGCGTTTTTTTGCACACTAGTGTACTTCGGACTGTAGGTGTTTCAGCGAATGTTCTTTATATCTTTTTTAAATAAATTTCTTGACATAAAAACGATTCTTTTGTAATCTCCAAGAGTAGTACTAATATGGTAAAAAGTTTTGTAATGATTGCATGTGCACATTTTACGTAAAAAATAAATTTAAAAGACGGTGTTTTTTCCATGCGCTGGACAAGGATCCCCCCTTAAGTTAGATAAGCTAGTTTTAGTCATTTTACTTAGCAAGTAGGAAAACATTATAATGCATAAGAAAAAATAAAATGAATTTTGAATTTGACACTCATTTAGAAACACTTTTGCATCATTTTCAGAAAGAATAATATTTACTGAGAATGATCCTCTTATCGGAAATGGATTGTAATTTCACCATTACGGTGCTATTAGATTTTCGCTTCGTTGGTATACGAAAAATATTAGTGCATATAATTTGAGGCACACCAAGGAATTGAGTTACCATAGCAAACATATCGTTCAAATTTTCACCTTTAGAGGGAGGCACACCCGTAAAAACGATATCAGTCACAATGGATCTCCGTTCCATTGCTTCAATTTTTTCTTCCAGCGCTGAAATTTTTGCATCCACTTGCATGCGATGTTCACTCAACTTACGGGCAAAGTTTTCCTCTGTGACCAGAATTTGGGGTTTAAAGGCTGAACACTCATTTTCTATGTCCACCATGAATTGAGAAAGCGTTTTCTCGAGTGAATTAAAACGCTCAACAAACTTACTTTCTAGATCCTTGACCAATTTTGATGTCGCATCAAATTGAGAGTTTTTGGAAGGAATTCCATTTGAAAATTATAACCGGCACTTGAGGATGCTTAGGGCGCGTTTCAATTCTGTTGGTGTTAGTGCCGCTTATTTTCTTAAATAACAGCAAAAAAAGTAAGAACGTCAAATAAGAAAAATTATAAACACGCAAATAAAAAAACATCGGTTATAATTTCCAAAGAAAATAGACAAAGTCTATTCTTGGTGGTACTCTTGGAGAAATATGAGCAGAATGGTGAAGAAATACGTTAATAATTGAAGATAGTATGCACTCAACAAACAAGTAAGGCACATCAAAAAGCGAATGATAAAAACCGACCCACCTACGACAAGCTTCTAACCTGTAGCCATGGACATAATAGGACCATGGCTAATATCCAATAGCTTTAGATACATACTCACTATGCAATGTTAACTAATAAAATTCGTGACAGCATCACCTTTGAAACATAAAGATGCTAACACAGTAACTTCAACCATAGTGAATGACTTTGTCTTGAAATATGGACACTTTAAAAACAGACCAAGAGACATGCAAACTGCTCACAATAAGACAAATTTTTAGCACTCCGTATCACCATCAAACAATGTGTACAGAAGAGCGAAACCATCGCGTTCTGAACGAATACATGCTATCATTTGCCAACGATTTAGAATGGTATAAATGGATACCATACTTATTATAATACTACACATCTTGCAGACACTAATTACACAACCTACGAATTAATTTTTGGTGAACTACACCATTTACCTTTTGATTTAATCAAGAACAACAACACTGCTTACAACTTAGATAGCTATACAAACGAATTAAAAATCAGATTGCAAACAACCAATGCAAAAGCAAGAAACATAATAGAAAGACTAAGGCTAAGAGGTATTGAAAAACAAACCACAATAAACCAAATAAACATAAAATCAGGTGACCTAGTTCTTTTAAGAAGCGGAAATCGCAAGAAACACCACAAACCTTAATACATATCCGTCCGGATGACGAAAATTTGTCATTTCACAGGCAATCATGTAACTTATGTTTAGTCGGCCATGTATTAGCAATTAAATGGTTGGTACTGCAGTAATAGAACACTACTCGACTATTGCTAAAAACTTTTGACATAGAATATTTCATAAATAAATGATGTAATATAATAAATACTTCTACTACATCAATGTTCTTATCAATTGAAAGTTCATACATTTCTTCTTTTAGCTTATATAAATTGTTTTTTTTTTCAAGTTGTGAAAGAAAAGTATAATTTCACATACCAGTTATTCCATATTGGTTATAGTTAACACATAGCTAAAGTATAAAGGCAAGCCATTTTGTAGAAATATCAGTTTTAATAATAAAATACACGTTCGATGTAGATAGAGATGAAAAAAAACATATCTATGAATTTTATAATGTACAGATCTATTAAATAAACAAAAATTGTTGTATGTATTAAGTTGTATGATGCTTAATTCATATATACATGTTTAGTACAATTGCTGAAAAAATAATAGGAAAATTATGTTTTTTACACATGTGTAAAAAACGTGTAAAAAATACCGGACAGATATGTGTTAAAAACGCCCATACAGAGTAATTGAAAGAAAAGGTACAAATTCTGTAATCGAAATAGACAGCACACTAAAAGGAGCCCATAATGACAGGTTCAAGAAATATACTGTGACATAAATAAATATACTATAAGAGTATCAATACATATTAAAATATCAAGATAAGTAGATACTTGTTAGAATAGAGAGATTTATTGTAAAACAGATAGGTATACTTGGTTTCGTCAAACGCTGGTCGAGAGAGTTTTCTGACCCTCAGGTCACTTTGACCTTATATAACACGTTCGTCAGGCCACGCATCTCAAGGTTTTCATCCCTTCTATGCCGTCCACATTGGTCGTATCGAGTCTGTTCAACGGAGGTTCGTTCATTTTGCGCTTAGGGATCTGCCTTGGAATAACCCTATGGTTCTTCCGCCTTATCACGAGCGTCTTAAGCTCGTTGGCCTGTCCTTGGAAAAGCGACGAAGTGTTGTTGATATAGTTTTTATTCACCAGTGGAGCTTCGGGGCATGGTGACCTTTCGGGTTAATGATCGCAATTTGAGAGGCGTTCCCCTTTTGCATGTTAACTCACCTAGAACTAATTACGGTAAGCATGAGCCAATTAACCGCATGTGTATGGGGAACATTTTGACTTGGGTGCGTCTAAGGGTGTTTTTAAAAACCGTCTTAAGGTGGCTTTGTGATTTTGTCTGAAACTAACATTGGTGACTGGTCCTTTTCTGGTGTGGCTTTAATTTTAATTAATTAATTAATTTTTATGAGAAAGCAATAATTGTGCTTTTAGAAGTTTAGAATTTACATTTCACTGCAGCGTAAACCTACATTTATAAAACGCGACAGTGTAGTCCATGAAACTAATTTCGTAGGGTATGTTAATATTATTTTAAGTTATTTGCTAATATATATGTTATATACATTTTATTTAAATTAAATAAGTTTCACGCTTTACATAGTAATTCGCTTTAAATGCCATGAAAATATATATTATTCATCTCGCCCCACCTGCTGCTTTTCCCACAAGCCATCACTGATCGTATGATAAAGACTCCTCAGGTAAACTGTCGTGAGCCACAAAACAAAAAGTAGCTCTTTTTTATTGCCAAATCTGGATTTATATCAGTCTACTTCAGAGAATGCATGGAGCTTTGACACAATACCACCAGCATCCTCTAAAATACAGAGTGCGTAAAATATCGCTCACCAACGAAAAAATGAATGAATTTTTTATTTTTTCCCTAGCGAATTATCTGATTAAATTTATGAAAAGCAGAAGAATTTTAATCTTTTCCATTCTCATCACGAACGAATTGAACTTTTCTCTAAAGGATTAATTTAATTGCGATCAACCTCTCATATTTTCATTTTGATAAATAAATGCAATTTAAAGGCAAGGGGATTGATATTTTGAAAACTAAATAAAGTATTGTACCACATACGAAAGGCGAAGGTGGCCTCTACACGATACTAGAATAAAATGTAGTAGTTTCAGGGCCGATAACTTGTCTAGTTCCCGAGATATAAGTAATTTTACCTTTCAACTGGATTTTTGAACACCCGTTCACCCTGAAACCCAAAACATTTGCAGTAATCATGCAGAGATCGTCTTCTCATTTTGTTTGAGATCACACACACACCGATATCTTATCTAGTTCCCGAGATATCAGCCGTCTTGAATGTATGCAAATCATGCAACATGTCAGCAGGAATGGCTTATTAAAAATTTGGCAATCCGGATTTCGCCCCTCCCATAGTTGCGAGACTACTTTATCAAAAGTAACATCTGACATACATAAGACACTAGATGATGACTGCCTCTCAGTTCTTGTCTTGCT
>QYTT01095094.1:19072-32048 GCA_006980735.1 Dasypogon diadema
TGACAAGTTGAACAAGGACCTTTAAAGATTAAAGTGGAATCCTGTGTTTGTACCTAAAAATAGTTACACGGATAACTGGAAGATGTGCGGTTATTATAGGCACATTATGAACATGATTTTGCAATAATACCTTAAATGCGATGTGTTTTGTAAGTAAATCATTTAGTATTTCTCTGATACTAGGGACAATGTAAATTCTCCCTTGTATCCTGAACAATTTCTCTCTATTAAACCGGTTGAAACGCACACCATTTACAGCCTTTGACCCTTTTAGGGAAAAAATTATTCACAAAAGCTGTCTTCCCGCTTAAACATTCTTTTCAGTATTCCTTTCTATTCAATGAATTTTAAAGGGCCCTAATGAGTTTACCAAAGCAAAAATGCCTGCGAGTATACAAATCAAAGGAGGGCAGAGCAGACTTTTCAAAAGATCTGAAATTTGATTCCGTAAAGCCTGTAATGCCCGCAAGCCTTTTAACTACAGAGTCAGAGAAACCTCTTTCTGTGTACCAGATTCGCCTCCGCCTGTTGAATGAAGTATGCTCAAACATTTAATCAAAGCATATAACCTGAACCCGAAGGAAGGATACATTTAAGCAGTACTCTGGATTGTAGGTTTACTAGAAACGAATTCTCTTAGGAAAGATTGGCCTGAAATGAGAAAAATACCAGAAATTCAAATACAGCATTTTGAATTTGGCAAATTACATAGACAAGTTCTTCTATGAGAACAATAGAACCGCTTCGTATTTTATCTTCGGGTCTTTTGTTTCGCACAAAATAGTGGCATTACAAAGTAAAGTGAAAAAGATGCAAATAAGAAAAAAGAAATATTGCACTATTACGAAAGAGGAAATATGTGGTAAATCTGGGAGAGATGCTGAATATTTCCGAAAAAGAATTTTATTCCTAAATGCAGTAACAAAAAAATCAAAACTATGCTTTGTGGTGTCTTTCTGGGAGGGCTAGGTTAGTAATGGCGCATTGCCGGGTAAGATATTGCATTTGAAAAAAATTACAGGAATTGGAATACACTGCACATTTTTTATTTCAAAAATTTATTAAAAGTAAACAATTTCGTAGTGACCGGTTTCCAGATTGGGTTTGTTGGACATAGTACAGGAAAAATGGCGGGAACATTAGAGGAGGGTATTTTCCGGGAAACTATGTCTTGGAAGGATCTTGGATCGGACGGTCACGAACTTTCAAGATCATGCTTTTAGGTGCCACTAACGTTAATTTTAAGTACAACATAACCAATAGGCAGTGGCGGAGTGATATTTATTTCTCTAAATATCGGTTCAGGGGTATTTTCTGCATTACGACAGTGGAGGGATGGTCCACGGTTTCGAGGAATATGTTTTACGGCAGGGCATACACCAGTAATGCTTTAGACACACGGCATACACTACTGAGCATTATGACATAAAAATGATAGGATTTATTTAAAATTTCATAAGATTAACCCGAGAGCTACGTTATTTTAATATGGTAATACTCATTAGGGTGTGTCATCTGTTTAGAGTTTAAGGTGGAGAGAGACAAAGGTTGATATTTCTGCTAAAACCAGGAAGAGCGTCTACACCGAATCGAAATACTTTTGCTCAGTCAATCTCGAATCCTTTCTGTTAAAAATAAGGATGCTTATGCACTACTTATAAACTGCGCTTCACGAGCTGCTGAGGGTAACAGAAGCGAAATTGAATGCAGAAATCATTGTAATGGACATAAAAAATTCAATATAAAAAATTGAACAGGGTCTTGTAAAAGTGGGAGATCAGCCCAGCGGTTGTGAGATGGGTGGACAACATAGGATGATCAAGAATCTTTAATTTTTTAAATCACTTACACTCTATGGATTTGAAATCAACATTTATATGGAAGCCAAATTCCGGAATGTATACCTGAATTCGAAGCATACCTACCTGGAAACATCGTGTTAAAGAAAAGCTAAGAAAAGCATAGTGGGTCTTGCACCAATGTGGAAAAATGTGTGAGCTAATTACGAATATCTCGCCGTGATCAAAACATATCAGACCTATTCTGATATTTGCTCCAGTAATCTGGTGGACTTAGGAATGCCAGGTAGCTGTTAGGCGGCAACCAGATAGGGAAATTTTGGCGTGCGTGGGGATCACGCGCCACCATTGCGCTAGAAACTCTCTTAGGCCTACTGCAACTACAATTTTTGTGAAAAAGATGGCGGCACTCAGGATGCAGAAGACAGAGAGAATGTGGGAGGAGGTATGATTAGGGACCGACCTGATAGAAAAATGGGCCATAAATAATACCCAAGTACAACAACCTGCCAGTAGGCTAAGAAAGGAACTGAGACGTTAAGCGGACCGACCAAAACAAGAGTTCTGAGCACAGAGCGAGGAACACTCAGATTGTTGGTTCCGCTGACTACTGGGAACGAAAACTTTCGATACTACTACAGAAGAATGGGGATCTCAGAGAATCGGATATGCAGATTGGCCTGGACCATATTGAGATAGTAGAGCAGGGACTAAAAACGACTTGAACTGAAAGGAACTGAACTTTCAAAAAACCATATATACTCCTTAATATTCGTAACCCGTGACTACTGAGATGGCCTATTTTTCGCTACAGCTTCTAGTTTTATTCATAAATTTATTGTGAATCTCATCCGTATTTTAAAGCTTTAAAGCTTGTTCATTAGTCCTTATTTGCTATCTCAGCATCCAACATTTCAAAATATGCACTAACCCCTTTTCTTTGCAAATCAAGATTTCGAGCAACTGATAAACCTTCTACTTGTCTAATTGAAAGCTGAGGATTTCTTCTAAAGAAACTCTAACGCCAGCTTATCCTGCCATTTTTTGTCTTTAGTGAAGAAATGCTTGATCCGCACAGATTTGGCAAACTGAGCAGACAGAACTTAGACCCTTCTTATATATAGAGGAAATCTCAATTCAGCCAAACATACAATATGATCATCCAAAAAATTTTCATTTAATTCGAAGACTGAAGCAATTAAAAGCAAAAATTTTTTTTGCGTGGTTGATTTTTTTGGTAACATGTAACCTACATCAAGTGTAATTGTAAAAATTCGGATTACTACTTAGCACTAAAACTATCATCTACAATCGTACCCTAGACGTAGGAAAGAAAAGAAAATAATTCGTTTGTAGTTAATTATCCGCGGCTACTTATTCTTACATATTTGCAGTTGACCTTCAAATTTGCAGGCAGTGTTTAGAAAATCTTGTCCACCATATTGGATCCACCATTTTAAATTTAAAAAATTCGACTCCGGATTCGCAATCGGTGACCTCCAAAACCTGTATATTCACATTTTCATGACGATCGCAAAAACTTTTGAAAAAAATTTACATTTCCGGCTTTAGAAAGTGAAACTTTCATATGGCAGCCCTCTGCAGGAGTTGACCGATTTGTTTAATTTTCTGCCAGGATATTTAGATTTTACTAAAGTACTTGCGTGCTCAATTTTATCCATCTACTTTGAAGCGTTCTCATTTTAGAAGGAAAATATCGATTTTTTATTTGACATAGCTGGAGGTTCGATATGGCAACCCTATAACAAGTTGTCCAAATTGATCCATTTACGAACTTGATCTTTCATTTTTAATAAAGTATCTGTGTATTAAATTTCAAGTCTCTAGCTTAAGGCGTTCTTGAGATAACTCGCGGAAAGACAGGCAGACGGACAGAGAGATGGACATCTATTAAACGATTTCTTTTCTTCTCCCATTAATGGCAATATAGTTTATTTCTGTGTATCTATTTCGATGCTTTACAAACGTTTGCTCAAAGCTATAATACCTTACATCTAGGGTATAAAAATACCAAATCAATTGGTTCATTTGTTATATGTCAATGTGGCCGATCAGTTTATAAAAGCCCACTTTTATTGTTGACAAGGAAAAAGCTCAAAACAATTTACAGGTTATAGACTTTTCTAATTTCTTTAAAAATATCAAACCGACCCCAATCTGACATTGCAAATGTATCTGAATGTTATGTAGGATGAAAACTAAAATATTTTCCCCGGAAAGAGGTAAAATTAACTTGAATCGAACCTGATAGGATAAGATTTGTGCTATCGCGGTAACCTTTTCTATAAATAAACGATAAGATAGTAAACAAGATATTAATTTGCATGGAAGAATTTAATTATGCTCTGTTTACGCATCAGAGATTTTTATGACGCCTTGTACTTAGGAAGGGGCGAAGGAAAATGTTGCCGGAACTGATATAATTTTCTCCAATGATTAATCTGAACTTTCTCCAAGATTTCTGGCTTTCCTCTGAAAACACCCATTAACAGCAGCAAAAGTAAGCAAAAATGGTTGCAGGGCAGTAGTAGGAGTTAGAAATCATACCTATATAAAAGAAGCTGCCAGCACATAGCTTGTAATTTATGTGGTGAGTTGCTTTTACTTGACCTATTAAGTGGCTCCGCTGAAACCTCCAGGGGAACAGAATGTCCAAGGGTCTCTAATGTTCCACAGCACTTGAGCTGTGATTCTTCACAACAGAAAATTTTTCTATCAGAAAAACTTAATGACCACTTTTGTCTCCATTGGTATTACTCTAAAGGCAAATAAAAATATCAAATGACTTTCCATCCACAACTGCCCTAAGTGCTGCAATTAAGAAATTTAGGGTTTTCGTTGGACAAGGAGCCTCTGCAGTAGTTATATGTGGTGGATTTGTGCAGTTTTGGGGCAACTGCTGTTGCTGTTTTCATGATTGCTGGTAGTCTTTATATTTTTGCGGTCATGTTGTTAACATTATAGAGGCAGACAGTATCTGAAAATTTATGGATATAAATGAACCTTGGAGCAAAGAAAACATTTAGGAAAACATGCTACAAAAATGTAGGTCGCCTTTTATGGTTCATAATTGTGTGGTCAATCCTCTCGTAAAATGCTCTTTCAGAACAAGATTAAATAGCTTTTCATTCGAGTGGATTCTGTCCATTCCCATTGAGTTTTTTATTTCTTCTCATTTCTACGTCATTACATCACAACCCTCCCAGATAACTTATTTGAAATTTTCGTTCTTTCAGCTTCGTGGGGATATGTTAGAATAAATTATATAATTTTAGAGAAACGAGGTCACTTCCGAATGTGATTAGATGTATTGTAAATAAGGGTTCTGCCGCACAAAAGTTCTCCAGTAATCTCGATTAGTGAAAGTCTGTTTGGGTAAAAAATTGTGGACGGAGAAATATGACATTTTCACTGGAGCGCTTTGTCTCGAAAAATTGGAATGCTTCCTTCTCTTTCAATACTAATATCGAAATTCTCGTTTTGAAGCAAGGATACAATGTGCGACCTAATCGTATAGTCCATCTATAATTGGTAAGTATATTCTCCATGATTTACCAGAGTTATTACTGAAAATGAGAATATTTATGTTGCAAGTCGAACAGAGCGCAAAAAACAAATTTTAAGGATTTGACTTTACTGGATAATAAATCTTGAAAATATTGCGTATGTCTTACATAATTTACAATTCCAAACATGTGCACAAATATAGAATCGTTCGAGGATACCGAAGCAGACCTCGTTCTTCGGGTCCTTTTCGCCCCTCTGCCAAGACCCGTCTTAGCTGGTACGCATCGGAGAGTTCCTAAGCAGTCCCTTAACTTTGATGTCTCTTATTATTTCGAGCATTCTTTTATAGGTTAACTGTCCCATGCTATCTATGGGGTCACTTGTAACAGACATCCTTCTGCTCTCCAAGACAAGGCAGTTGCAGTATCCTCTGGATGTATAACCGTCCAGGTTCTCCATCCTTTAAATGTGGTATCCAAAGCTATTGTGTTCAATAGTCAAAGAATCTGATACCATCTATGTATTCCTTGTAGTCGCACCATACGACAACCCAATTAGTCTCTTAGCGCTTGGCAGATTTTCATATTTTCCTACCGGTTTCGGTGTTCTTATATAACTCATTTCTCAGTTAGGTTCTTCAGCATACCTTCCCCAATGGCGGAATATAATTCTGGGCTTTGGAACTCCATGGCTAACCCTTGCTTTACCAGAGCGTCAGATTTTTCGGTCTCTTCGATTTCTTTGTGTCCTCTAACCCAATAGTGCTACCTCATTTTCTGAGACACACTCCTTCCGCCTGACCTTCTTTTAAGTAGTCCAATAAACGAACCAGAGCCAGCATTTCTGCCGAGGTTAATCTCCCCAGGACTAACATAAATCGTCAGAGAAGATTCCTGGGCCTGCCCTGCTGTTAATCATAAATCCGTCTGTGAATATAAAATTATCCTACGGTCCCTTCTCTGTGAGTGATCGGTCAGTGATTAGAGTCTTGTGAAACCTTTCGGTTTTTCTGATCCTTTTAATCCTCTCATTGGGCATCATGAGTTCCCTGATCTCTTATACACAATTCAGAATTTTCTTATGCCGTCCCTCTTGATCCTGAATATCGCCTCAACTGCTAGCCTCTTCATAAAGAGATCCAGCGGTGGCAGACCCAGAAGAGTTATTAGCGCAGCTGTGGGTGTGGTGCGGAAATATATACACGCCATCCTTTGGGTTGCCCAGTTGCCGCTTAGCGATACCCTGGCGAATGAAGAGTGGATCTAACCAGTATTGTATATATCTAGTGTGCTGATCTCGTCGAGATACCCATCCTTAATCCTCACACTTTTCTACACTGATGTAACACCATCTTCGCTTTTCAGATTTTTTCTTGAACATGATGTTTCAATGTTAGCCCCCTAGGGAGTATCTGGCCTCCTAGAAACGTTGATCTCCGACCCAAAGAGGGTAAAGCATTTCGAAATTGCAGATCTCCAATCCTCCTACTGATGTTTATCGTTCCTGTCTTGCTCGTGTTTTTAATGAAACTCTGCTCCTCACACTACCCTTCTACAATTCGATGAGCATTCCTCATGATGTCAGCGGAAATGGGCATTAACTTACCACTCGCCACTAACGCCAAGTGATCCGCATAGCCAATGAAGTGGACTTCCGGTTGCTTCAAGTGTGGAGAGTAAGGAGGAACTCTTCACTCTAAATAAAATGGGTGTAAGGATTCTAACGAACTTTTTCTCTGGCTATTGCACACTAAGATACCACCATCAAAATGATGGGCTTGGTAACAGAGGAAACCTGTCGCTTCTGCTTGGAAGAAGAAGAGACCGCAGAACATATTCTCTGCAAGTGTGAAACTATCGTCCGCTTAAGATTTAGGCATCTGGGAATGGCTTTCCCCTCCTTAAAGGATGTATCAATCGCGGCTCCCAAGAAGACTTTAGGTTTTATTAAGGACCTCAGGTTGGAATGGGATGTATAAAATGGGCCATAACACAATAGATCTAGTCTGGTTGGAATGGGATGTATAAAATGGGCCATATTACAATAGATCTAGTCTGGTCGCGGTGATTACAGGCCTCTCGCCTCAGGCTCCTTCCTTTAATAATAATAATAAATAAATAATAAGGAGTCAACTCTGACATTCCACAAAATGCTTCCAAAAATCCAACGAAAGCTTCCAAAATTCCAACAAAAGCATTCTTCTCCAAATATTATTTTTCGAATTGCATATCCCGAATATCTTTTCTGATCACTTTTAAAAACTAGCTACCAAGAAAGACTGGCCTAGGCAAAACAAATAAGAATTGTTTTAAACCTTTGTCGAGAAGCGTATTTCTCTTGATATGATTTTTTATTCGAACTCCTATTTTTTTATTTTAAGTTGTTAAAATTGTTTTGGGACCTATATGATGTTTTTTTATTATATTAAAATAGTAGTTTTCTTTTTCTTAAGATATTTCTTCAGATCGGAGAACAACGGAGAACCCTATAATGCACGTAGTACAGCTTAGAGGAAGGGAAATTTTAAGAACCATTAGAAATAGATTATGATTTCACTCCATGTCTGTAGAACAAAAACGAATTAATACAAAATTAAAAGAAACCCTTTAACAAGTATGCAATTCTGACGTAAACAAAGTTACAAATTGTAATCTATTCCTGGTTATAGATATATGGTATACCTAGATATCTTAAGGTAGTACAGTTTCAAATATCTCCACAATGGGACAATTGCATCTGGAGCTTTGTTCTCAAAAAAGTAATTATTAATTTTTTGGTGGAGTCATTAAAGAACACTGATATAGGAGTACCAGATGTGCCCTGTGACATTAATCCTGATAAATTAGCGAACTCTTTTTACTTGATTTCAATAGTACTGCTAACGCCTTTGGAAGCGTTGCTAATATTTTATGAGATGACAGCAAATTTAAGGGGTTTTAATTTAGTGCTGTAATTCATAAGAACCGTATCTTGCCAATGAAATTAATTAATTTGAGTAAAATGAGTTTGATAAGATTTGTTACAAGAAACCAATTAGTTTCCGTAACAAATTCATGTCTAAAAAGACGTAGATATTTATAGTCTTCAATTTTCATAATACCTGGACGTAATAAGTTGCAGTGACTGTCTTCTTTTGCATCAAGAAATTCGTAATTTTAATATATGAAAAATCTGTAGCCATAACTTTTTCAACTGCGATTGAAAAGATTTTATGGATGTTCGTTAATCCTGTTCAAAAGTCAAATTTTTCTCAACAATCAGCACGTTCAAATTCCTCCCTTTCTTCTTATAACCGCTTGATCTTCCCTACTCATTCGAGCACGGCTTGTGTTATCTCACTTATTGCATTATTATGTATATCATTATTACCATCATCATCACAATTGCCTGCATAAGCCATTTCTATGTCTATAGTGCGTGATTCATGGCAGAGTTGTATAAAATAATGCTGTAAAGTATTCCAAATTCCATATTCATCAAAATTCACGCTGCTTTTCACTAAGAACTGCAAACAATTCTATCGTCCATTTTATAGGTGAATACTTTTGATGGATGTCTTCCATTGCTTTTATATTTCTTGTAGACTCTGTTACAGCTCCCCCCCTTAATGTTATTCCTTCTTTCCTTGTAAATGTTGTGGAAGAGAGTAAGTGCTACTAACAGGGAGCTCCTTTGATACTGTAAAGGAGAAACATCTGTGGTGAGATGAAATGCACAATATTTCACATATTGGAAATTTCGCTTTTACAGGATTCCTGTACTTTGCATTTTCATTGTCCATAAACAAATACAATTATTTTATTATTGCAATGTAAAGAAAAGGGCGAGAATTCGTCCAAACAGAAATACCTACAGAGCATGTAGCGAGTAGAGACGCAGAAAATATTATATAAATACTCATATCATGATTTTTCCACCAGATACAAAAACAAGTTACAGTCTCCAAGCAGTGGTTTTGAACTCTAGTGTGTACTAATTTTATTATGGTGTCTGGACCACACAATTATTGCAAAGTCAGCGGTTTTTAATGATTATTACGTTGTTAGAGGAAAAGGCACTATGTGGAAGATTTCAGAATATGAATACAATGCCTACTGTTATACTAAAATATTCACTATACGTGAAATAGCACATAAAAGCTAAAATCGAAGCGTTAAAACTGGTTTAAGCAAAATTACGAGAAAAAGGTGCCTTCTTTCTTGGGCATACTATGGACCGTTTTAAAAAGATTTCCGTAACATTATAAAAGCTTCGACTAAAACTACTACTACTCTGAGGAGAACTTTAATACCCTGAGGGAATAATTTTGTATCTAGGATAAAGATAGGAGACATACAGGTCTTCGGTCTTCTCTTGTCTCAACCAATGAATTGTGAAGAAAGGGTTCTAGCATAAAATGTTGTTAAAAAGAAGGAAAAATTGATATGTCGAAAGGTAATTGAAGCTTCTAAACATTAAATGTAGTTTATAATAGTTTGCGGGTAAAACTAAGTAACTGGTGTTGGAACTACTTCTACTGTTTTAGTAGATTTACTACATTTTAATTCTCAGAAAATTTTGCTGCATTTTGTTTTCAAGGTCTTTGTATAACAAATTTCCCAAGTCTTCGTCTTTGTTCCGTTATTAAAATTTATGACGTCAGACCGAGACAACTTGGAGCTTGACTAGTTTGTATAATGTATAATCTTTTGTATTATTTTTTATTTACCACAAGCTAATAGCTTTTACAATTAAAATCAAGTGATTTGAAACAAAAATAATGTGTAATTTGCATTAATTCCTGCCTAATAGGCACGTTAGTCTTAATCATGAAAAGATGAAGGAAATGTCAGAAATGAAGCAAAGCTAGCCAATTGGAACGAGCTAGCTTGATACTCGTTTCGATATGACGTCACTAACTGTTATAACGAGACGAAAACGAAGCCAAAGACTTGGATTGGAATCGGCCCTTAATAAGTTTGGTCTACCGTTTGTAACACCTCGAAGGAGTCATCGTAGGCCCATAAAAGTTAATAGATTCCTGCTCAGGATCAAAAGCTATGTCGATTTATGTATGTCCGTCTGTCCGTCTCTGCGAACGGAGCAACGTAGAGAACTGAAATTTGGTATTTGACTTTGTTATTTTATTTGTGAGGTTGAGTTCGTAGATGAGCATAATCGGACCACATTTGAAAGGGGTGGTGAAAATTCTACCAACATACAATAGAAATAACACGCATTTTACCTGAAAAGGTTTAACGCAAAAAAAAATCCATATTTGTTTTTATTGAAACCTAATAATTTGAAATGCCTGTCAAACCAAAACAGAAAAGAGGAAATTTTCACAAATAGCAATTTTATTTGTAACAAACAAATTCTTTTGCGCTTAAATAATATAAAATATAAAGACCTTATATAATAGGCACTTGCGTATTAATTTCTTACGTTTAATCTGCCAATTTGCTCCGAATCTACTGGGCCGATTAAGTTTAAATTTGATACTCATATGAATTTCTGTGACCCAAACACGGACGTAAATAAAAGAATTTTGAATATGGACGGTCACTTTTGTGGGGTAAATTAGAAAATTAAAAAAGAAAAAAAGTTTTCCAAACTGTACCGTGTGACATATCAAATGAAATATATTTCTCTTATAATTTTAAAATAAATAATTTTAAAGTTATTTAAGGAAATAGATGAAAATTGACCATCCCCTCCCTTATCACCGAAATTACTGAGGCTTGAATTTTGAAAACAAAAAAAAAATACTGAAAATAGATCTTTACTTACAGATTACAAAAAACCTAGAATCCTATGGTCTTAAAACATGGTAAATCTCTCAATATTGTGCGTAACAAATCAAAACATGAAATATCAGAATACCTTCTATCACTCGGTCTTAGTCCACGTATTCAAGAATATACGACAAGACAAAATTCAACAATAGATACAATATATTCAGCAATTTCTACAATCTCTACAATCCCGCGTACTATACATACTTTTTTACTTTTTTTAGTTGCCACAAATAATTTTGGGGCAGATTTGAAAAAAAAAATGAGTAACCCTCTCCATGCGAGTTCAACTCTCCCTTGTCCGGTTTTTTATTTCCACGTGTAAATACTGTCCATTCCCTATAGAAAACCCTAGTGCTCCGCACAATCCTTTAATTAAATGTGCCAAAACAGGATATGACTATACAACTCTTTATGAAAGAGTTAGTTTAATTCTCAAAGTTAAAATTAACTGCCGAAAACGCGAACACTTTTTAGTAATTGCTGCAATTCGAATAAAAGTCTGAGCTTCACCGTTTCGCAAAAGTTTCCTTAGTGCAGTCGAGGTGAACTTTGAACTTCTTCTCAGCAAGCAAAGTTCAAGCAAAGTTCCTTAACACCTATTTTCGCGTCAGCCCCATTTTTCGCGATCTTACAAAAATAAAAGGTAGAGATTCCGGAATGTTCTCAAAAAATCACAAAAAATTAAGAAAGTAAAAAATTAAAAGAACAATGAAAATCGGTTAATATTTACCGGAGAGATTCAATTTCAAATGTAAAATAAATACAGTTTTTCTTGCATTATTACAATCTTAGTACATATTGTGACGTCATATGTCCACATAGTTGATCCTTTTTGCTTGCAGTAATTTTCTGCATTTTATAGGTAACTTATTGCAATAAACCGCATCTCAATTGTGCTAACATCCTGGGAGTGCGAAAGACTTTAATTCATAGACTCCCCAATTTTTAGTACAAATTCATGTTAAGGACTGTATAATTCGGGACTGTACAAAGATAGACCACTATAACTATACATTTTTGGATACTACTTGTCGAGACTAATCTTTTGATACCAAACTCGACCGGAAAGGACGTGATGAAAAATCCGCGATTTTTCCTTCATTTTTCGCATTACGGAGGTGACTGTTTTCACTAACTCCTTAATAACTCCGGAATGGATAGCCCGATTTTTATGAAATAAATTGCATTCGAAATGTAAGGGATGTGGCTTTCATCCCCCATTATAAAGAAGTTCGCAGAGTTTCATCCGAACCCGACAGATGGCAGTTTACCTCCAAATTTCTCCATTGAATTTCACGCCCTAAATAATAACGTATTTCAACCAAATTCGGTATTTACAACCCTCTCGCAACCCTCTAATTAGATTATATGCAAACAGTCGCCCCTCGCCCAAATTAGGCGAATGCGAAGAAGTACCACAACTGAACAATAACAAACTGAGGGAATTTTCACAAATTTCAGTTACAATTCCAATTTTTTTAGTATTTGCATTAAAAAAACACCGTCGTAAATGATTCCCTCTCGAATACGAAATTTTCAAGATTATGTGGAAATGACATGTTTAAACCTGTCATTCCATCTAAACCTGTCATTTACAATGCCTCCTATTTTAAACCTTACAATTGTAAACTTCCTCACGCACACAAAGACAAACACCACTACAACTACACTCGGGGTTCTGAGATTTGCTCAGCAAATGCTCGAACTAAACCTTACAATTTGGACTTTTAGTACTAGATTACAAATTTTCGTTAAAAGTTTGGAAAATATAGACTGGAACCTTAAAGCTCATAAAGTTTCTTGTTATTTTTCGAGGATGTGCTTTCCAGTTCACCACACAGTGAATACCAAAATAACATGACGGGAAGAATT
>QYTT01095094.1:71202-93339 GCA_006980735.1 Dasypogon diadema
CCTACAAAGTAAATAATTTGGAATGCTATATACAAAATAAGTTAAATAAAAATAATTTGAAGTTTATTGTATTTTATTTCAATTATTTTAGTAATTTATTATTAAATTAAATATTTAATTTTTATAAAATATATGAAATAAATTAAAAGAAGGAACTGCAAAAAAATAACTATAAAAGAAAACGAACTTAAATAAGATATAACTATAAAAAATGGAACATAAAAGTTCTAAATTTAAATTAACTTGTATCCTTATTAGATTTTTTTCTTTGATCAAAAGCAGTTTCGATATGCGAAAACCATTACGTATGAATTTTTCTGCATCTTTGCCATGTAAAACCACTGGAAAAAGTAGACATTAATATGAAAGGCTATATTAAAAATTATCAACTATCTTTTTTACCTGCAAATATTTTAATTATATTTTCAAAGGCTTTAAAGGGAAGTTTCCCATCACTTCCATCATAATTATATTTATTTATTATGTCATCTCCTAAAACTTTATGCAAGTTTTTTTATTTGATTTTTAAGCCCATAATGCCAATATTGACAGGTGCAACTGATCTTAATATTACTTTCTCCCGATTTTTAATTAAGCTATTATAGCATGCTGGAACGTCTAAGTTCTTGTTTTTTAAAATTTGTAATAAAGAATCTACAGACTTCCTTGTCGGCTTATATTTTATACACCATTTTCTTAATTCGCCTTTAAGAGATGAATCAGAATCAATATTGGGAGTTTCCAAGAAATCATTTGTATTATTTATCTCATTTGAATCTTGTTCTATATTGGTCTCATTTGAATTCTGTTCTATATTTGGTTCTAATTCCTCTTCTGAGCCATTCACATATCTTTTATTCTTGTAGTATTTCTTAAGAGTTTTAATGTCATATGCAATTTGTCGTCTACTTAATCCTCTTCTCGGAAACATGTTGGCTAATTCAAAACAAATAATTGGACTTTATTATGTACACTTTCCAACAAATTTTAAGAAAAATAAATGATTCTAACGAAATATATATTATTTAGTAAACAAAATATAGAGAGTTTCTAAACACTTACCTTATTTATTTATATGTATTTAAATGCACCTCAAACTCGTCAATAATTCACTATAATTTCAAACAAAAAACCCACCACTCGCCACTGCCGTAAACATACGAATGAAATTACTTTCCAAAATTGTAAAACGTTTAAATCTAACAGAATGGAGGGAGTACAGTATCCTGCAGGTCCAGAACAGGTGAACAGGTTTTTGTTTACATCTTACCGCTGCATTACTTTGTAATGCATTCGGAACTCATTCAGTTGGAATTAGTTCAAGTTTTTCCCGCTGGGGTAGCGTGAATTGTGTTTATGTATTTTGATTTGTGGTGAGCAACTTCAGAATGAGAGAATAAGAATAGCGTTCAGAAACGATGAACTATTAATTAATGTAATTAAAATACTATAACCATATGATTTGCTTGAGCTATTAATAGCAAAAATCACGGTAGAATTGACTCTGATGGTGACAAGTCACTACATAGAGGGGCATTGGTGTGAGTTTACAGACATATTAATAACTACGATTCATAAAGATATTTCACAGTTATCTGGCAGTACGAAAACTGACTATTTGATGAGCAACGAATTATATTGAAATGAAATTTGGTATACAGATCCAGCGGTAGTTGTGGTACAGGTTTTTTTCAATTTAACTGTCTTAATCCTCAATAATGGCTGCAAAGTGGAAATGTAAGTGTTGTTGGCACACACAGAAATCACTCGGTTCTTAATAATGTTTGACATTATTTACTGATCAATCTAATAGTCTAATAATAGTCTAAGGCGATTTCGATGGCCACGTGTTTGGGGGGATGTGGTCGTGCAAATTGTCTACAATTCAATCTTGAGTCGGCACGGCTTTGTGCGAAGGTTTGGAACCCTATTGAAAGACACAAAACCTTGCATTGCGTACGCTTTCTATCTAAGATTTAACCACAATTTCCAGTATCAGTAATAAAGCTAGCCTTGTGTAAAGAAATATGAATATGCATAACAATCGGAATACCAGAGGAATCTATAGATTTTTTTTCCATTTTTGATTGATTGATGGGGCAAATTTCGAAAAGCGTAAAATTCCAATATGTCGCTATGCTTTGCATGTCGCCCAGCAATTATAATCTATCTTTTTATTTCTTGAATTAGCTAAGTGTCTGCAGACGTATAATCATATGTCCTCAAATATCTTACGAAACGTTTAGTTGCTTAGTTGAGCAGGTTAAAAGGAAAACCTTGCAGGTCAAGCTGGTGATCCCTTACATTTAAAATTCAGCCAACGGATTCTGTTCAAAAAATTTTAAAAAGTTTTGTTAATAGTTTTGTTAGTTTTTCCATCTCTTGCTGTAGTAAAGGTAGGTATATGCCATCTCTTCTAGGAGATTGTACGCTTTTAAGTAACCAACAGCCAATTTTGTTTTTCTGCATTCATAGATGCAGCCGTAAGATTTTGTTGTGTACAAGAATTAAAGTCTCAAAATTATTGTACTTGGTTAAACCGCTTGAATCGGGAAGGATGGTTCCGATATCTGAATCGACGGTTTAGTTAGGGAGATGAGAAACAAAAGGTGTCATGTCTTTCGTTTATACTTCTACAGAGATAATAAAAAAAACCATCTTTGAGTGTAAGCTTTAGAATGTGTGCATCCTTTAAGAATTACCAAACTAAATAAACCACATATTCGTGAAAAGAAAACAATAGAATCTGTACTACACTTTCATAAAGAAAACAAGAATTTATATATACATAGTAGACTTGTCGCCTTCTGTTCCTCACCTACTCAGTAATTGTAGCATAATATATTGGGTGTATAACTTGAAAATGAGAGATTTAGAAGAGATGGCGTTACTTGTACTGTATCCCATCTGTGACTATCTTCGGCGATTTTGACTCGGAAGACAAGGAACGCCCTGGCCAAGCGAAAAAGTTCGAAGATGAAAACTTGTAGACTCTACTCTCATACGCAAGAAGAGCTTGCAAAATCATTGGGCGTAACACAAGCAGCAATTTCCAAGCGTCTAAAATCATTGGGATTAATCCAAAAGCAAGGAAATTGGGTACCGCATAACTTGAAGACCAGAGAAAGGAGAATTGTGCATGTCTAAAATGCTGCTTGAGCGTCACAAAAGAAAGTCTTTTTTCACCGAATTGTTACTGGCGACAAAAAATGTATTCATTACCACAACCCAAAGTTCAGGAAATAGTATGTGAAGCCCGGCCAACCAGGAACATCAACATCAACGCGGAATATCCATGGCGCCAAGCTAATGCTCTATATTTGATGGATCAAAAGGATCTCATCCTAAAACCTGGTGAAACTATTACGGGAGAGCTCTACAGACAAAAACTGATTCGTTTGAAGAGGGTATTGATCGAAAAAAAGCAAGAATATGTGACCAAACATGAGGCCGTAAATTTCCATCATGACAACTCTAGGCCTCATATTGCTACACCAGTTAAAAACTATTTAGAAAATAGTAGATGGGAAGTTTTGGCTCACCCGCCATATTTACCAGACCTTGCCCCTTCGGACTTTTTTCGGTCGATATAAAATGTCCTTACTGGAATGCGCTTCTGTTCAGTTGAAGATATTAAAAATTGGATTGATTCGTTCCTAGCTTCAAAAGATGAGCAGTTGTTTTGGTAAGGAATGCATAAATTGCCTGAAAAGTGGGGAAATGTCATAGCTGCCGATTGACAATACTTTCAATAATGTATCAATTCACTTAATTATTGAAATAAAGCTTTATTGTGCAAAAAATCCCACATTTTCAAGTTACACACCAACTAGAAAATTGATTTCGTGACGTATAAAACTATAGGGATACCACGATAGCAGGGCAATGTCGTTATCGCGCCTGCATGCTTAGGAATCTGGTACAGCATAGCCCGTGGTTAGACCATCTTTTAACATATGCCGTGAAACGGAAAAAGGTAGAAGAATCACTGCTGTTCTCTGCGCGATTCCATAGTCCTCTTTTTTGTTTATGGCAGACGACTGAATTGATCCTTGGATTCTTGAAGGTAATTCCTGTAGAGGTTCTGCTATTGATTCCTGTCTCTCATTAAGACGAGTGAAAGTTCTTGTTAAGATCTACCACTTTCTCATTATGACATCGAGCAAATAAACAAGAGAACAAATTACTAAAATGTTCCGACTGACCACAAAATCAGAGGAATTGGATGGAAAGGGTAAATTCTTTAAATTTGGGAGGTACTCTCGTGTGATTTAATCCAAATTCTATACTAATGCAAGCCCAGTGGAAATCGTTACATGTACAGAGGTTTTAACCAAACTTAAGAGTTTCTGGCGGAAATACAGTGCTCCAGGTCAAATGATATTTACTAGAACTATAAAATTTGGAATGTAAACATTGCAAAAGGTACGGTGTTTATCTCTCTCTGTTACTAAATTCAATAGTATAATTTTGTTCGATGTATTCAATTTGGTATCAGAGGGAGCATGTTGTCCGTTTTGTTTATTTACACATCGATACAGCCTACTACTCTCTTCCGTTTTGCCTTAAATACTCGCTTTTTCCTCTTGGTATATTTGTTCGATGATTATGGAAAGATATTCTCGTATCCTATTGTGGCTCGAACTACAGCAAGACAATTTGGGTAAGATAAACTTTTAGCAATTTTAAACTTCCTTAGAAACTAGAAGGAACTTAATCGAGAAACCATAAAACTAAGGCTCCGCATTTATTTTTGTTTTTAATTTAAAGCATTTGAAGAGGCTTTTATTCTTAGAAGTTAAAAATTTGTGAATTTAAACCTTAAAGCGTTGTAACTCAAAAGAAAAGACAAATGGACACCCATTTTAATGGATCCATAAATAGAATATCATGTAGATCTCCGGATTTTTATTTGTAACCACAAGTTTTTTGAGTGGAAAATTAATGTTTAATTCAAATACGATGGATCTGCCTTTGATGGATTTTATACAAATGTTCATTTTATTGCGCAGATATCGAACTTGCGGAATAAAACGATGGTCATGGCTTTACCAAAATAATCAGAACAAAAAAGCCAAAGGTCCTTCACTCTCTGTATGAAACCCAACTATTCTCGAAGCAGAAGCTACTATCTTATTCCAATAAGATTCTTGACCATTTAAATAACTGATAGCTTCAATGCCAGTCTAATTTTGGATTCTGTTTTAAATTAGGCACAACATACAATATGTAGTATATTTTAGTATTTATGCCGCTATGAATATAAAAGCCCTCCAGAAAGGAACTTCAAAGAGCCAGGAACATCTGTTCATTGTTCTTTTTTAAAAAAACTAATTCAAAATTCATTTACATAAGCAAATGATTCTGAGAAATCCTCCTACAAATTAGTGGCCCATTTTTCTTCCTTAGGACAGCTCTTTTCGATTTGTCAACACTTTAGTTTGCCATTAGCATCTACTCTACAGCCGGCACTGTCGACCGCTCATAACCATTTGCAGATTTTGAACCTGCACAAGTAGGTTGGCTTCTGCCGGCCATGCCCACCGACCCACCGTACCATTTAATATTTCTGATGTTCATAATGATCTGACTGAATACTGTCAGAAATAATTAATCGCCCGCCTGACAGAAAATCGTTTTGCAAAGATTAGCTCATAACTATGTCAGCAGCAACAGTCGAGTTTTTGTTCTTCCCGAATCCGGAATTCCTTGGGGATTTTGTTCTCTAGTACTAGCCAGGGTTTCCAATGGATTTTTAATTAAACAAAAGATGCAGATGTCAGTCTCTTCATTAATTATTTTGCGTGGGCGGACACAGAGATTGGTCCAAGGCAAGAAAAGAATATATTTCGGTTCTTCCTTAATTTCTTATTGGACTCCTACATGTCGTTGTTAATTATGCATTTTCCGGTATTAATTATGCATGTACCAACATTAATTTGGTACACCACGGGCAATGTTCTCTCCCCAGGCTCTTACATTTGATATGATTAATGGCACTGGGTTAATTTATTATGCAGCAGGTTGTTGAGTCTTCTATGAAATTATCGATGTAGGAGTATTAGATAAAGCGGTATTGTATTCAGTCAATATTCTTAACAGAATAATCTTTTTGTGATCTACAAAGACACGAGATTTATTGAAAAAAATATCCTCGCAAGTTTGTCTAGTAGTATAGGAGAGGAGTAGGAGTATTAGATAAAGCGGTATTGTACTCAGTAAATATTCTTAACAGAATTATCTTTGTGATCTACAAAAACACGAGATTTATTGGAAAAAACATCCCCGCAAGTTTGTCTAGTAGTATATAATTTTTTTGAGAACATGAAAATTGCTTTTCTTAAACATTTATTAGGATCGGGAAATTTGAATTTCTAGTAAATGCAAATTGGTATTAGCAGTGCGGATGCTGCAAAGGACAGAGGAGGCTATTTATACGATCCGTTGGAAAATTGCGTGGAAGAGAAACCAAATCTACATTAAAAGTATCAGTCAAGCACTTTTCAATCCTTGTTTAGTCTTAATCTTAAAGATTGTCACACGTTTTCAAGACGAAAATTGGGCCTTATTCACGAATTCGATTCGATTAAAATATTGGTCGTTATCGAATTTTCGGAATTCATGAATTCGATACTCGTAAAGATGCCATTAAATATTCGTGTGATTTTATGGCAATGCTTTAAGTTCTTTACGATCGAATTCATGAATATGAAATTAATACCAAATCGAATATGAAATTCGTATCGTATTTGTATCCGAGTCGAATTCGTGAATAGGACCCCTGAATTCCGCTGAATATACGATTTATACATTCTTTTTTTTGGGTACCTGGTATTGGAGGAAAATTTTCCTCTCTTTTAGCTAATGGGAATTTAGAATAGCTACCAACAGTGCGGGAAATGGAATATTTCTAGGCTTTCAATGCTTCTTTTTATACAGCCGATGCTTCTTTTTATAGAGCGATATCATAGTAGATACCTTTTTGCATTACTGACAACCTCATAGATGTCAGAGAATGAAATAATGGTCTATTTCATAGGAGTATATTACAAAACTAATGTAGCGTAATTGGTTTTTGCACCACTTACAAAGGGTATCGTTGTAGAAGATCTTCTGGAAAGGTAGTTACCTCATAGATGTTGCAAAATAAATGAGCGAATTGTATATTTTTTATACTGTGGACCAGGTGGTTCAGTAAAGTTATTGAATATAAACCATAATTACATTCTACGATTTAAAAAAGAGGAAAATAATAGAAAAAACATAAAATTAAATTTGTGTTGACTTCCTACGGATTCCGTTATACAAAAAGTTAATCTCAAACTTAGCCTACGCCTTCCATTTCTACTATTTTACATAACAACAACAACATTACCATATCTATTAATAATACATTGTATATAGTCATGTAGCATGGGGATAAGAAGCCAATGTTGGTGGGGCAAAGGCAACCTCACTTTTGTTGAAATTTTGTTGACTTCATCCAAAGCAGGTAAATCCGATAAACATATTCTCAATGCTGACATCTACTCGACAGGTCCAGAAAAAAAACCTGTAAATTTAATAACCTCTGTCCAATGATTGGCTATCGCAAAATTGTTGAATTGTAATGGGTACAAAGGGTTTGATGCAGCAAAAGTTATCAGGGGTATTTCGGTAAATGAAGATAAAACATGGTCAACTTTTGTGATTTTTTTTAGGGAAACTAAACAAGATATAAATCGGGGGGTTTTTCCATAGTTTTTATTATAGTTTTGTGTATATTCGCGATTTATTTCAGCTACCGATCTGAATTGTACGCCCTGTACCATGCTTCAGCAGCAGCCCGTGCGCCAAGTCCACGATCGAAATTGTTCAGCCCGAACAGTTGATTTGAAATTAAAAATGCCAATTAGATCCACAAAGTAAATAAGATTTATTGGAGTTAAACTAAAAAAAACCCATTAAAAATTTCTCTTTTTTCAAAATGACGTCCAGTCAAAAAAACATGTCATTTTCTCACCTTTTTTTATGTTTGATGTGCTGTAAAAATACTGAAATTAAACTTTTCACTGATTTTTTCAGTTCAACCTCCAATAAAAAGAGTTGTCTTTAAAGGATTTAAATGCCAAGTCTGTACGTTAATTATTGAGACAGCTATCTGTCCCGCCAATTTAAAAAAACATACTTTTGAGTAAATTGTATTTAAAGATTTTCGTTATATTATTTTGTTGTCATGTGGGGTTTTTTATACTTACAGCTAATTAGCTATTCCAGGGCCATATAATAGACCCTCCTCCTCCTCAAATAGTTCATTTTGTTTCCTTTTTTCCTTATTTCTTCCTCCTGGCCTATTTGCTCGCTGCTGACGATCGGACGGATGAGCGGTCATATACCAGCGGTGCAGCTGCAACTTTATAATACGATTTCCCACAAAATAATTCCAATATCAGGAAAATCATTTTAAGGACATATTCTGGATACTTCAAGGATCACAAAAAGCAAAAGGAAAAAAATCGATTTTTTCTAAGCAATTTACCGAAATACCTTTCCGAAAACCTATTTTTTTGTTCTTTCAAAACCAAACATTCTATGTCATATTTGTTTTTTATTTGAAGAATCTTGAACGGCTTCTATATCATTTTTTACTGCATATAATTTTCAAAATTCTGTCTCTGTAAAGCAGTGAAAAATTCTGTACGAATAAGGAGATCATTTCGTATGCTTTCATAACTTTTGGGGCTGAAAAGTAAACGTTAGCCGATATGGTATAACGAAAAATGGTGCTGAAAGTCGTCATTCAATACATTTTTTAGTATACGTAGAGATACATGTGTTCCCTCGAGGACATTTCCACTTTGATTTCTTTACGAACTGAGTAAGCACAGTATAATTTTTCTTGTAATGCCCAGATCTAAGCTCTAAGGGAAATTGTGTAATATGCGAACGTTAACGTTTTCCATTGTACTTGTTTTGTCCTTGAATAAATTAATATGAAAAGCCGATTCCTTCCTCCTTTGAAAGTCATCGAGAGTATATATGCGTATTTCTGCTACCTTTGTTGAAAATGTTTTAAAATTTCTTCCAACCTGAGTACATTTACAATAACCATTATGTTCAGTAATTCCACATCCAAATGTTCGAACTGGAATATCGGATATAAATGCCCTATTCTATTCACAAAGCCATGCAAAAAAAAACATATATATCAAAAAGCTCCTCAAAAAAAACTCCTCAGAAATGTAATCATTGGGTTAATATTGAATACTCGACAAATTATTGGCCACATCAGGCATTGGAGTGAAGTCTTGTAGATACCACTCCAAATCATCTATTCCCATGTCTGAAGTTGTATTCTAAATAACACTCTTATCTGCAACGTCAGCAATCGTAATCTTGGCCAGAGTTACCATAGATATCCTTAAATTTAAAAATAAAATCCTCGTAGGTGATTTTAATATTGTCTAGCATTATAGTGGGCGAAAACCTAGAATTTATCCCATCTCTATAAAAAGCTAACCGTTGTGATTTGCTTCTATTCAAATTTAAGTTATTTTGAATAGAGTATTGATCCACACGTTCAAAAGCCTGGTTGAGCCCACTTATGTGTTTGTTCACTAACGTATCGCTTATATAAGTAAAACCACACATCATCTGCATATAAATAAATGGAGGCTTCATGCATTATATCGCACAAATCATTAGTGTATTATATAAGCTAAATAATACTGGCCCAAGGATTGATCCCTACAGTACACTGAAGGCAGTCAAATGAGGGTTTTAGAAAATATCTTGAAATTTTGTAATCAGTTTACGACTGATTAGGAAATCACCACAAGGAGAAAAAACGAATTTTGTTAATGGTTCTGATGTTTTATGGAATTGAAAGCTATACTGAAATCTAACAATACCGGAACACTTAGTTGATCCTTGTCTAATGCTTTACAAATATCAGATGTAATTTTCAACATTAGACTCATTTCTAAGGTTTTTTTACTTTTTGGTTCAGCATTATGTGTGATATAATTGTGTGATTATATTATTATTATTTAGAAACAAGCATTTTGATCGAACTTCGACTATTCTTGACTAATCTTGTTGTTTATGCTCACTGGCTGCGTTGTAGTGACTAGGAGATTGGTCTGGTCCAATCGGTAGCCTTGTTCCAGTTCGAGCACACTTTTGAGAAATGCGGATTGCTTCTGCGCTCCCGTCGAAATGCACGACGCGTCAGTTTCTTTTCTTATCAGTGCGGCTGACGACTCAGAGATTTCGACATCGGTGGCATCTTCAGGTTGTCGGAAGGCAAATCTGATTAGCCAGCTTATCAACCTATTCCACATCTTATCGACATTCTGGCCTATATCGGATAGAGCTTCTTATAGTACCTCCTTATCTAACTTGCCGAGATGTATCACAAACGTTTTCGATTAGCTGCGAGGGGTAATAAGGGTTTCAAACTCTCGAGTGTGGCTCCCTGTTTCAAGGTAGAGTGTTTCTACGATTTTTCTTCTTCTCAGTTCTCTGCTATATTCATTATTGGCCTCGCTATACGCTGACGATTTATCAGTGCTTGGAGTTTTCTATTTCAACAAAGTACTTTGCTTGCTAAGCTGATTTGTGACTGGGTAACTGGCTTTAAATTTCTTGGTTGTTAAGTTGAATAAACTCTACAGTGTTTCCAGATTCTAATTATTCCTTTCTAAATAGTTTATTAGGTACTTACCTACCTCGTTTATTAGTGTCGTTACTGTAGCTGTTTATGTTTCTAGTATTATGTTACTCGTGGTTGCGTAATTTTCTATGGGAGAGTCAGATTCTGTTACTGATTCCTGGTTGTCGGAACCTTTATTAAGGTTGCAATAAGACTTCTTGACTTTAGTTGTGGAATATGCAAATTATTACATTAAATTATTCTATTTTTGATACAGTAGTGCTGCAAATCCCCCTATTTTCTTGCGGTCTTAAGCCGATAATGTGACTATCAAGCACTGAGGGTTCACAAATAAGTACCATATCTTTAAAAAACACATATAATACTAATTTTGCATGATAGAGGTTTATTGCAAAAAGGTCCTAACCCATTATTCCTATTCCCTTCCTCATAGGTTAGAATTATTTGATTCCTAGATGTTTTATTGTAAGTAGGTGGACCTTTATTTACCATATTTAATTTACTAGCAACAGACACCAACATTCCAACACCAGCTAAAAATTGCAAGTAAAAGGCCTACGATAGGCGTTAAATACAAAATTAATGTTGCAGTAAGTGTACAATAATTTTCTGTTTCTGGCATTTACAATATTTCTATAGTAAAATAACTTGTACCTACACTCGATATTGTTGAAATAACTTCCTTTATGGAATCATTTAATTATGAAGTTGACGTTCCCTATGGAAAAGATTTAAAAGCCTTCTTATATTTACCAACTCCGGTCTTTATTAGCTTGTATATTCCTTTAAAAGACCTGCCATTAATTATGTTCCAAGAATAGCAATCTATCATCTTGCTGGTATCACATTTTATGGCGTTTTCTTATTGGGAACTCGAAATAATTAAATTTTATATCAAAAGATACTCAAAAAATCTGTCGGATAAAAGTCCTATAGATGAAAGACTTGTGTTATCTCAAGGTATTTGTGCTCATTACTTTGAAAGCACCTTGGATATTTACAAGGTGTCTTGGTATCTGATATCACAGACAAAATCTTCGAACAAACCAGGTGTCGGTGGGAACTTACCCCCAGAAATAAGTTAAGCCTTTTATCTACAACACTTACACAACACTTCGAATAATAAAATATCGCTTTTAAGGTTTTAGAACCTAATCATCTTTAAAGAGCCTGTTAAAGTCCAAACCCTTTTATCTTCAACACTGCGATTAAAAATCGATATAAAAGAGACGTTGATGTAAGAAGCTTTTGATAAGGGTGCGAATCAACACTTGCCATCTTGGCATGCTCCTTAAACAAACACAAACACATCCATTAAAGGAGTTCGTATCGTGAAGAACGTTCTTCAGGAAAATTACCATTGACAGCAAAAAATATTTAAATTCACTCAGTGGCAGTTATCTGGTAACGAGGCGTAAGAATAGACTAAAATAGAGAGATGCCATGATTTTTTCCAGCCTCGTGGTTGGCGGTAATAAATCACTTTCCTTTCTTGATGAAATTCGGTGTCACTTAAAGCTCTGTTCCTCCTGCGGAAAAGGTCTATGAAATGAAAGAAAATCCGCTTTCCTTTCAGCAGATAATACCTTGATAAAAATGGGATGAGGTACTTTATTTAATAAAGAAGTTATATGCTTCGCTTGGCACTCTTCCATTAAATTGTCTCTCAAATGAGAATTTAAAGCAATCACATGTGCACATAGTTCCTTTTTATTAGGTATAAATGGTTTCGCTCTTACGGGAGCATACGGTATCCTGCTTTTTCCAAGAACACAGAGAATAAAATCATATCACAAATTTTAAATAGACTCATTGATGGACTTGGATTTGAAAAACAAGTTACGTATTTATCTCAAGGCTGCACGCGTTATTTTTGGCTAAAATTGGCTATACGTTCTCTGAATTTTAACATAGTTCTATACCATAATCTCCTGCACTATGGAAATTTAATTTTAGGTTTACCTAATTGATGTCCTTAACCTTTCTGAAATACGTGTCTTGCATTTAATTTTTCCATCTTCCTGGAACCAAACTAAATGGGGCTATGGCTTTCTTGTTGTCTTTTATATTTGTTATTTATTTTTATTGGAGATATTTACATACGTGAAAGGTAGTTACTATTAACCAGAAACTTTTCAGAGATAGAAAACGATTTAGGCAACTGTTATGAAGAAAATCGTAAGAAATAAAAGCAAATATTAAATGTGAATGTGGTGGACATAACGATTGAGATAGTCTTGAAAGAACTTCAAATGGAATCATTGACATCTTTCAAGTCTTCTCATGGACGTGGTATTTGCCCGAAAGCAGTCATCAAAGATCTAACTCAAACTCAAATATTAAGACCTTAACTATTTACGTAGGCCCTAGAGAAAAGTAGAAGTGATGTGACCAACTAAGGATGGAGAGCGCTGCTTACATAAATCCAAGTCATTTCAACGTTATAAAAAAGCCATTAATGCCAGCTGAGAAATTTAAGAGTATTCGGAAGATCTTGTCATTTTTGTCAAAACGAAAAGGAACCTTTTTCTCATATTACCAACTCTGAAAGGTTCAAACGTTGACTTTTAAAACAAAGCAATATTCTTTGGTTTATCCCACGGAGGACTACAAAGCTAAGAAAAAAGAGCTGAAAAAAGTTCCTCGACGACGGAAACCGAAATTGCGATGTCTATTTCAGAAACGGAAACCGAAGTTGTGGAGTTCATTTCAGAAATCAGTAGGCAACAGAAGGTAGTCACTAAAAACCGAGTTTACAAAGTTTGGCTTGTCGGCGATAGGACAGGAAAAATGGCGAAAATATTTCATGAGGCAAATGGGATTCTGATATAGATACATCTCCAACGAAGCAATCCGTCCAAGAGATTTTGAACCGTGCGTAAATGCAAGGCGGGCAGATGCCTTCGGGAATTGCAACCGGAGGGGTTAACCATTGCGGTCTGCTCGGACAGTCAGGCGGCCATTAAGGCCCTGATGAAACCCTTAGTCACATCCAAGCTGGTGAGGGTCCTTAACGACCTATCCCAAAATAACGATATAACCATTATTTGGGTACCAGGCCACAATGACTTCTACGGTAACGGGAAGGTGGATGAGTTGGCGCGGGAGGGTGCCGTCTCTGATTCCCCACCCCTCCCGACGGGGGTGTCGGCGAGATACCTTTTGGGGCGTATTGCAAATTGGGCGAACAACCAACATCGTCAGATGTGGGACGTGACCCCACTTGGCGGTACGACCAAGGAACTGTGGGGTCCTCCGAACGCCTGCTTCACATCTAAACTTCTTAGATTAAATAAACCAGCACTAAAGTTACCGGTTTCTGTCCAGACAGACACAGTTTCCTAAGGGCACATCAACACAGGATCGGTCACTCAGGCGATCCATGTGTTGCATACTTATTGGCGGCAACACTAAGTATGTTATATATGAATGCCATTTTTCAGTTACTTCCCATACAAATTAAACATTGTGACGTCATGGGAAATGGAATTTTCGCTGTCTCTTTTTATTTAATCGACCCTTAAAAGTCAATTCGGATATATTTTGAGTCCGTAGCAATTCATTTCCTCATCAGTCCAACTTAACTGAATTACCCACGAACACAATCCAAAAGTGATTTGAATTGGATCTGAATATTACCGCAGGAATATAGCCTTCTCTCACGAAAATCTTCTTTGAACGAAAAAGGGCAAAATTTCCAGTATCGAAAGATCGCGGCATGGTCTAAAAAACTTCATATAAAAAAACGTGGTCGGTGGGAACACAGGGCTTTCTTTGTATCCGGGTTTGTGAGAGCACTCGGGAGAATTTTCCTAAAATGCGAGCAAAGCGTTCGAACTCTATTTATATTATTATGATATGGATGCAATGTTATCAAAAAATAAATAAAGTCCAAAGGCAATAAAGGGATGCAAAATCAATAGGGTTCACAGGCACGTCTCCTGCAGAGAATTAAAATTCGATTAAGAAGGAATTTCCAGAGAAACTGTTTGGATTTTCTGCATTCATAGTATTTCTAGACATTTACAAACTCTTTCTAAATTGATTGTCAATAACTTGCCTTTACAAATTCTACACAAAGGGAACAAAAACGAGAAAAATTTACAAATTTCTTTGAGGAATTTATGAAGTTGTCTGCAAATGATTACCATTGTAACTTAAGTAATTGAAATTAATTGTGGGGTCGCCTAATTTAATGTCCCCCATTAATGAAATCCTTAGAAATAAATTAATTGAAATTGTTGTAAAGCAATGCTGCAAAGTCTCAATGAATAGGACTCCTCTTTTCCAGTAGAATTAAGTCTTTACGAAAATTTTGAAAGGACTTCAAATGTCTTCATTTCAAATTACATTACAAAAGGAGTAAATTATAAATATTTAAAATGATTTTTACTTTTTACGTATTGTAAAATAGACAGCATAGTATTCATGTTTGGATTCAAATTCATTTATTAAAGGTACTGTAGATATGAGGTTGCACAAGTTCACATTAGTATGAAAAGGGAGTAATAAAACAAGCAAAGTAAACTGCTTTTAAGAAAAAGGATTATAATTCAAACGAGATTTAAAATAAGAAAATTAACAACTTAGAAATGTGAATGTATTACATATTGAAACAGGAATGTCTGCCCATGGAAAAAACTACCTCCTCTCAAAGTAATCTAAAGTTGAATCTAGTAATTAATTTACGACAAACGATTCTGTGATCGAAAGAATCAAATTAATTTTAACATGGTAAAATGGGAGAAGGTAAAATAGATTAGGGGGTTTCTACACTGAAATCAGAGGTCCCGATGGTTAGATAAAAACAGTTCATTTATTTTTTGAACTGAATTTAACTTTCTTTAAGACAGTTTTTTTTTCCGTTGTAATCTGAATTTTCTATGTTTCAGGGCAGTTTTTGCAGTTTGTATAAATTGCAACAGGAAGTCTACTACTTTTTGTAGACACGTCAAGAAATTTTATATTCCATCATTGACAAAAGGAAGATTGATGTTGATGTAGTTAGATTAATTTGTAATACCTGTTTTTCACATACTAACTTTTCCCCGGCTTAGCCTTGGAGGAATGGATGGGGACTTCTGTTTGGGACTTCGCAACTGTTGGCCTCCACGTAGTTTTCAAAATACAAAAATAATAATAAATTTCAGGCACATACTGCACACGAATGTTCCGATAAGAGAAATGATTTCAAATTAATCTTAACCTATATTCAGAGTTATAATCGTAGCATAAATTACGTTCAACTTTCCAAGTACAACAACTTTTCTCGATGAAAGGAAATCTCATTCAATTGCTTAAGCAGGCACCTATTTTTCACTCACTTATTCAAACAAAACAAAAGTGCGAAAATAAAAATAAAGGTGAAAGTCTGAGTCTGGTGAAAGTAAAGATAAGATAAGTATCTTTAGTCTTCGAAGTTCTATCCTTCCAGACTCTTTTTTGACGTTCTATCCTCTATGAATGTGACTTCTCGAGCTGCTTCTTTTCCACTCAACTTCCACCTTTGGTTTCCTTCTCAAAACCACTTCTGTAGCGTATAAAAACTGGTGGTTCGTTGTCCGCTTCACCTGCCGAAGCCTTTTTATATAAAAGGGCCCTTGTTTCGTGAATCTTCAGGAATCGGTAATATCGATAAGTTTTTAGGATTCCAAATTTTGTATTTTCCTGGTTAGATTTGTGTCCCAGAAATTTAGCAAATATATTAATCTTCCTTGGAAAGCTTTCTTTGCTAAGAATTTTCAAAAATTCGGAATTTTGACAGTTGTTCTTCTATTCCATTGAGTTTTTCTAAAATTTCGTATTTGATTCCTTGGAGGCCAAGGTCTTTATTAAAAGTATACTTCGGGTTGCGGACCGTGTGAGGTTAAGTGATAATTTCAACTTGAATTTCTTTCCTGGAGTTGGATTTCACCTGATAATTAGTGCTTAGAATTGTTTCGCGTTTACCTTTTAATTAAAATGAATTTTTACCCTTTTTATTTTCTAGGGCTTTACGTGGCGCAACTTTCAGCTTTTGACTATTTGCGAGACGTAATTTAAGGAGCATTCTCGAGCCATTGCACAGTGGTCTCCCTATAGGCAATATTTCGAAAATATTGATATTATTATTATTTGGAATTGCCAAGTTTATTACTTCAAGAAGTACGTGTAAAGGACGTATAAAAATAAATTCCACTGTATAGGTTCCTTTTTTGTTATCTGATGTGATCACATTGTCGCAATTAAATTATTAGTGTCTTATTGGTAACCCTTTTAACTCTCCTTTGATTTTCGGAATTATTGTGATTTTGGTGATTTTTTTGCAATACAGTTCAAAGAAGAAGGTATGCGTGTTATTTTAATTAACCTTCTAAAGAACAGCATTTCTCAATATGTAAGTTGAACAACTGCAACGAAAGGCAAAAATAATATTAAAATGTTCCGTTTTACTTGTTTAACTATTTTCCACTTAAAATATAATAGCAAAATTTTTAGCTTAGAATTTCTAGTATGTACACTATTTTGTATTATCTACAATGAACTGCCTCTATTCTTCTTATACGCTTTTCTGTCGTTTTTGGCCTCCAGTATCCTATGTCTACCAACCGACTTTCAAAAGAAAACGTTGTGTTTTATCCCCAGTTATTTTGTTTTCAGGTAATATTTACAAATGTTTCTTTAAGTGGCAGTATTTATTGCACATCTGGCTGATTAAGCGTAGGACAAGGTTCGCCACATATTACATGTCTTGATGTAGTTCTTGCTCGATATTGAAAATGTAAATACTGACAATTTGCAAAGTCGTGATGTCATGCTATCTTACAAAAAATTATATATATATATTTTATTAGATGCAAAAAAGCGGTGTTAAACTATGGTTTGCTAAGAAGCGACACCATCATATTGCGGGCGTATTTAAACCGCGAGTGACGTAACAAAAGCGTTGAACGAAAATAGGGGTTATCATGATGGCGGCAATTTATGTAAATGTTAAGAGTTTCGATTTAGTCTGATATATTTCAATGGTGAAGATGGATAATATTGATCTCACAGTCCTAATTTGTTTAGAAGATGAAGAATCCGAAAAAGAGGTTCAAAGAACGAATGAATCAAAAATATTTACAAAAACATAGCGAAGAAGGTACATATAATAATTTAGTGTGTCGTCAGTAAAGTTCAAGGAACACTTTTGTAAGTTTTAACAAAATCTATTAACTCTTCGCCATACTCATTCGACCATTCTAAAGTTCTTTCTTGATTTTTTGCACTTATTTTATTACACCACAAATATTAATATCTTTCTCTCCCCATGTTCCTCTGAACTTTGTCTTGAAATTCTCCTAGAAAGGGAAATATAAAGCATCCTTATGTTTTTTCATTCTTGTTTGGTCAACCTTGAGTATGGATTCCGCTTTATACAATTCACTTCACTGAACAACATGTATGACACAAGGCCACAACTTACTTTACTCAATTCTTTACTATGTGAGATACTTTCCATTTCGGATAATGGCTCGGAGAAACGGTACGAATTCAATGACTCTAAAATTTTCACTACAACTGGAAGAACACAACCAGCAGTGAAATGATTTTAGTTAAGATTTAATAAAATTATGAAATTGTCGAAATTTCTGTGAAACCTGAAAGGACGAGATAGGCTTACCCGTATTAATAAATCAGAGGGGAGACATTTTCTAAGATCCTTGTATATCAGTAGTTGTTATCGTTGCTGGATGCAATCCATATCCAACACATGTACCGACTATTGCCACAAAATATCACCTTCAAGGCTCCAATACTGGGAAACATTTATATTCACTTCTAACTAAGGCTTGCGAAATGTCAAAATTCGTTAAGTACCTTTTGGGCCGTTCTCCATATCCCACACTAAACTGGATGCATGAATGTGTAAAAGAAGCGCTTTTGAACTTACCTACTAAAAAACTTTTATGGGTTTGGACAAAATTAACAGAAACTTTCGATTAGATAATGCTGACATTTACGACAGTTTTATTGCATTGCGGTGAATTTAATATCAAGAAATAATAAAAGTCGCTAACATAAATGGCACAGTAATGCAAAGAAATTTACATTTGCTTGTTCATTGTGTTTGTTGCTCAGATTTGAGAATGAGAACGAGAAAAATTGAATACTTAAGTTGAACCTTATTTTTATCCTAACATTTTCATCCATGAATCAATAAAAAAAATACACTAGAAAGTAATTCATGAATTTCCAATGTAAAAATTCATTGATGTTGGAAATGTATAGTAGAATTCATTATGTTCATTACTTCATTATTAAGTAATGAGCACATTTTCTCTGTGAGGATTCCCCGAAATCAGTTGGAACTCAAGAAGAGACAGAATGCGAAGGGATGAGGAGAGTGGATGCAGAGGATGTACAAAAAAAGGATGTTTACCTAATTCCATTCGTATTTTACATATCCTCTAAAATTTAAAATATATTGTTAATGTACGAAATTAAAATAACTGTACAGTCTTCACATTTGACTGTGAGATCGTTAAGCAGACATCAGGTATCGCAGGAAAATATTCTGCCGTCATATAGATTACTTTTCTTCAGGGCTTTAATAAAAGAAATGGAATTGCTGAAAAAAACTTAATTTCACAGGGGATTCCATATATGAATATCTTTTTGGAAATTTCCTTCGAACAATTATCTTCTTATTTATTTTTTTGCAACATAATGTCCTTCGAGACATAACAGAACCGACAAGGCGTCATAGTGTTTTATTGCGTGTCGCCCCTTCATTTTTCGATTTAGGTACCCTTGATGGCATGTGAATAATAAAAATCACATCATATCTTGGCTTTTGTTATACTGTCTGGAAAGCAATTTATCGATCCGTTCTAAACTTAGAGACGTACGCATTTAACCTTATCTACTCTCGAACATCTTTGACCTCTGTCTTAAAGTTCGGCAAGATTAATTGATTCGGGAGGTTGTTATAACTTCATCTAAATATTGTGGTATTTAATCTATCTACCCATCTCTCATGAAACAATTTTGACAAGAGCTCTTGAGTATTGGGAGCTGTGTAGTAGATGAAGGATATGCCTGCACTGCAGATATTCAAAATATCAATTTGCTTGCTCTTCAAGTTCTTCTGCGAAGGCATATAAGTTTCTCTACCTTTTTTAATTCAGTCTTAAAAATTTCATTAATTTTGATTCTCGAAGTTTGTTGGAAGTGGTTCGCCATATTAAAATAATCCCCTTTATTCTATTTCAGGTAAGGCCAATATGTTGTTTACAAAAACATTTTGGGTAAGTCCTCAATGATTACTTTATAGAAGAATATAACTATGGAAATTTGCTTTGCAGTGTACTATACTTGTTATGTCTATCGTTGTCTTGCTTTTATCACTTTGGAGATTGTTTTCTTGTAGAAATATGTGTTAAAACATTAAAGATGTATTCCTTCTAGGTAAGACAGATGAGAATTCGTTATACTTCAAGAAGGGCGTTATGTGATGTTATTTTATTATTCTCCACTATATATCTCCATAGAATGCCTATCACTGCTGGTTATTAGGACTAAGCCTTATTATCCCAACCAAGTTAATGTTTACTCTTAGGTTTATCATTTGGTATATTAGAGTTCCCAGAATAAAAATACAGGAGCAACGGCTTCCGGCATATAATGTGCATGTATATTGTTGAGGTGTTTTTGTTTACAGAACTGTAATTTTAGTTTTGCTGGAAACATTTCAATATAATATTGCCAACACAGAAATGGCTTAAGCAAAATTCTGGTATACCTAATATCTTAGACATACATTATAGAACTATTCGCATTATCACAATCTGTGCCACCTGTTACCTGTATTTCAGAGAAAATAATGCACAATTTTCACTATACAAACGGCCATCAGCCATTTATTAACTATGCTAAAAAATATTATATGACGAGGATAAGCAGGTGTTCCTCCGAATATTGTATACTGATAAAAAAATAATAAATAATGCTTACAACTTGTAACTACATCATTTGAATGTAATTCCAATCTAATTCTTCCTTACGTTCATTGAATCTTACAAAATATTTACATAATATAATAATAATTCATATAATTTTTCATTTTAATATTACAATATTCCCATCTACAGTCCATTAATATATATAATCGTTTTACTACATTTTCCATCATTAAATAAATTAAGATATTAACAAATGTTGTCTGTCTGGGTCTAGCGAACGATTCACCCCGTTCCAAAATGAAAAAGTTTTCTGCTGCCTATCCTTAAAATACAAAGTCCCCAATAGAACTGAGCAGCTTTACTTCTAACTTCATTTAAAGAATTTCGTAGATTAGGGAAATTGCATAGACATACAAAATTGTTCACTAAACTCTTTCCACTCTTTCAACCCATAGAACTTCCCTAATCCTTATCCTGAATATAAGCTTTTTAGGAAGCCTATCATCGGACATTCGTGCGAAAACCTTGATTAGATAATTAAAGTGACTTTGAAGGGTGTACAAGTATAGGTCCGATGTTAATTACATAATTAGGGGTGCACATAGGGAATCCAACCAGTCTTTTTTAAAGAAAATATCAAAGGACTCTTTCAACTTTCTCGTAATATATATCTCTATATTTCACTTCCATAACACAAGATGCTTTTGCAGACTGCATTGAAAAACTGTAACTTAGAGCTATACGTTGCAGTGTTCTGCTTTAAAAATGGAGCTCATGTTATATTAATCGAGTTCATAATCATAATAATAATAATCATTATTTACTGGTAAGTACATTAGATTTAAATCTTATAAGAGTACAATAAAAACGGAATATAATCAATCAATCAATAAATCAATAAGAAAAGATTAGGCGAACATACAACCTTGGCACTTACTAATTTTCCTTCTAAATCTTCACTAAATGTTAGCTTTGGTATCAGAGTAATGCGTAAATACTATGATTTCGATGATCTCCCCATCAAGTGTCCACATATCAGCTGCATCAATTTTCCCGCCCTTACGAAACATCATGACTTTTGTTCTGGTTAAATTATTTTGCAATGACCATAATTTAGAATAAATCTGCAAATTGTCTATCATTTTTTGTAAGGTATTTGGGCTATCCGCCAGCGAAACTAAATCGTCAGCATAAATTAAAAAAGTCCAAACGAATAAAGTTTGCTCCACGACACAATTCTGTTTCTCGCCTACTTTAGTTTTATTAAAGTTTATTTTTCTATTTTTTTATTTTTTTTTTTAAGTTTTATTACTGATGTTCCATATTCAGTTGATAAGCTTTCGATTAGTGTTGGAACCATTAAAATCGGTGCAGACACAAACTCACAGGAGGAATCACAAGCTCTCGCATTAGCGTTTTAATTATATAGATAACTAATAATAATTTTTACTCTGTTAACTCTCTAGTTCTCTTCGCTTTTCTTCGTCTTCTTATTATTCTTTGTGCTAGTCAATTCTTTATTATTTATGATGTCGTTCATTATAACACTTTTCCCAG
>QYTT01095097.1:5723-18648 GCA_006980735.1 Dasypogon diadema
AAGGAAAAAAAGGCTTGGTCATTATTATTATTATAGGAACTTTCATCACATTAAATCAACAAAATACATCTAAAAATATAATGTCACTCCGAGTCCTCACAGCGCTCACACTCATAGGCAGGATGCTGGGATTCCTTGTAACACATTCCACACACCCATCCCTTGCAACATATCCAGTCTTTGTGAACGCGATAACATCTGAAGTCACACCTGCAGATCGAGCACAAGTTGTCTTCTACAAATTCACCCAAGTTGGGTTGAGCATTGTTTTTTTCTTGTGTCACTGCACGCAAAGGCATGTTGTCAACTTTAGAGGAACTGCGATGTTGAGGGTTGGGGATCCTGCGGTGTAGACTGTAGTTGTTCCACCACACAAAACAGGATGTTTAACCTACAAATTACCATATGTCAAAGTAGCCCCGAAAAGTGTCATAGTAACCCCCCAATGTCAAAGTAGCCCCGGTTTACGGTACCTTCCCATAAAGTGGAACTAAAGGTTTGCGTCCCAGTTCTACTGATGCGTAATCTTGATGCACCGAGATTGTGCAATGGCACCAGGTTACGAGTCACAAAGCTGGAAAGGAATATCATAAAGGCCACTATTCTTACCGGAGTAGCTAAAGGAGAGAGCGTTGATTCCCCGAATCCCAATTATCCCAAATAATTTGACGTTATAATATTTTCCCTAAAGTTGGCATTTACCATGACTTTGATCTCCTTATACCAATAAACTCAACTATACCGTTCGTAGGAACTACAATGGAAACGGAGAATAGTTGTTAAGCTTATAAATAATATAAAGCTTTTCACCTTTAGAAAGTAGAAGTGATCGGAATATCAATCAACAATTTCATGGATTTTTAATTTCCCAAAAAAAACTAGTTGGTAATTTTAAAGGTGACAATTTAATTAGAATATTAAAGTAAAAGATAAAGAATAACAATAAGAGAGTGATTTAGAACTTAAATTAACTCTAAATGAAATCTTGGTGCAAAGCCAAACAGAAGTAATCAGCATGATACAGAACGAGTATATGACTTCCATTGGCAAGTTTCATACAGAAATCCAAAGTTGTTTGTTAAAAGCTGCTGCACACAGGTAAATTACAGAAAGTGGGAAAAGTACAGGGCTATTTAAGAACATCATGAAGTTGTGTCAATAAACTTAGTAGTAAATACGCATAGTCTTCTACTCTATTTGGAAGAATTAGAGTAGTGTCACCAGAAAAAATTGCTTTATTGATTAATGAATTTCCCTTATTTTCCTTTGGATGAAGTCTTGAAAAAACCAGCAGGGTACCTATCAACATGGTGAATCATTTCACAATAAAATCTACATTGAGGAAACATTTAACCTTTTGAATTGTCCACCAGTACTATACTCTTGATGAGTTGTCGAAGCAGCCAGAACCTAGGGGGATTAGAACGATTAACAGAGCCCAGAAGCTGACCAAAATGCAGTCGGGAATTTTGTACAGGAGAACTTTCTACATATTTTTGACGGTCTTTTGCGCCTGTTAAAAGTACTTGACATCTCACTAGATTTTGCGACAACTGAGTTTTCAAACAACGGCAACGGCATGCTGACGACCATATTTTTTATGAGTCAACACGGCAGATCCACTTTCAGTGATGACTACAAGGAGAAGAGCATAAGGACTACAATGAGAAAGTGTTGGGACTTCTCTATATTCCTGCCATATACGTAGTGCGGTCCAAGTATTCGTAACCTCGAAGAGTTCTGATTAAAATTTCCTGGAATTCTTTTCCTACCTGATACCCTCGACCCTATTGTAGGGAAATAAAATTATCACCTTTGTGAAACAAAAACCACTAAAATAATGATTATTTAAACAGTAAAACTCAAAGATGTTAGTAATTAAATAGACAGGTAAAATTGGAAACAAAGATTCATATATCCGGAATTTTGTCGCAATGATATGCATTTGTGCAATGAATTTGCGTTTCTGTTACGTTTTATATTTAAAATAAATTGTTTTCTATATAAAATTTGCCATATTATTTAAGTTATAGATGACTCAGTTTATTGACATTTGTTTTCCAGCTCCCATATTAGATGGCATTTTTCCTTGCCTAACTGACATTATTTGCATTAGGAGTACTCACGTGCCTCTTGTGAGAACTCCCGGCTGGGTCTGTCTAGAGCATGAGGCTCACTTGAGTGGCAGCTCTGGCCTACACGGCCAGCTCCTTGACAGCCCAGATGCCACCACATCCCACCCACGGCAAGTCCCATTACAATTTTCAAGTTGTCAAGTAGGTAATAAGTTGCAATATTTCAAACGCGTGAATTTCACTTGTTTTTTTTATTCCTTACAATTTTATATTATACATGTTTGCTCACTTATAAAACCACTCTTTGAGTTTGACAACAAGTAGTACCAACACCGAAGACTAGAAAAACGCACCTATATGAGAGAGCAAGCACTAATTTCCAGATCTCTCAAAATCCAGATCCAAAATCTATATAAATGTCGGGATCTTGTGTTGATGTTACAATTACATATCTAAATGAGATCCGGATCTTGTGATCTGTATAGATCTTGTGCAAAAAAGCGCAGCTAATATAATATTATACTTCTTTAACTTTACCTTATTTTATATAACATTTTTCTAATTAATTATATGTTAATTAATAAGGCTTTATATAATATTTTCTTTATTCCTTGCACATAGTTGTAAATCGAATAATTTAATTGTGCAGTTGTTCTTGAATCTAAATCTAGAATTGTCTCTACCACTAATACTCAAATAAATCACCATGTCCTTTACAGGAATCGAACGCATACCCACAGAAGAGTGGTTCTGTATAACTGCACTTCAACCAGGTTAAATAAATCTAGTAGAGTAGATTTCAAATACATCGAAGTGTTTTCGTCTTTTACAGTCTTTAGAGTTTAGGATGAACAAAATTAATGCTTAATAATGTCTAATTCAAGCTCGAAGGTCTTTAACGCCACATGGCAAACATGGCAAACATATCCTGCCTTTCATTTTTTATATTTTTTAGTTTCTGTTTGGCTTTAGTTCTAAAATATAAATTTGTTCACATCATCAATTTTTTGTGCATCTTGTAAACCTTGTGCCTAATTCCAACCAATTTTTTACTATTAAAGACGTAAATTTTACTCTCGTTTTTCCGGGCCTTGTTACTACAGCTAGATATTTGTTATCTTCCACCGTGCCCTTTGTTTGTTGTTTTCTTAAGGCAACATTTTTATTTTGATATCTATAATACGTGTGTTTTGAGAAAAAATTACTTCTCGGTATATGTCAACAAATCGTCTATTTTCGCATTACGTAAAAAGAGATTATTTCCAATGCTGATATAAACAAGTTCCAATTTCCTGGGTATTATTTGATGTCTATCTTATTCCAAACGAGAAATGGAGTGCGTATTTTGATGATATCCCTCTAGTTTAATCTAATCCGAAATTCACTTATTCTTCGATTAAGCTCTAAATTCGTAAGGGCATTGTCCATTTGTTTTTCTATCAAACCTTTAATATTATATGATGCACGCATTGTAAGTAATTTTAATAATTTATTCAAAGCTATCGATAATATCTTAAGAAGATTATCATGGTACCTACCTTAGTAAATTGATTGACTACGCATGACAAGTTTTTCTGTGAAATTATAATATTAAAATCTTTTGGCTTAGCATATATGCCTTTTTAATTCTGCTACATAGCTTTAAAAATACAAACTAAAAACTCGGGATTTGACAGCGATTTTTGTGAAACTACAAAGGTTAAGAAAACCGGTTGTGTGACATTTACATAAATATAAAATATCGTCACACAACGAAATATATCTACAAAATGACCTATAAATTGCTATTCTACTTACACAGAATGCCGGTAAAGACTTTAAATTGCTCGATTAAACTGCAAACAACAATTTCATCTGTTCCTCTATTCCACCCTGGGTGCATAATAAAGTTTCCTATACATATTCAGTGAAGAGGGTCCACTATCTTGTTGGCAATTAAACTGCAAATTCTAACCTCCTACTGTCTACAGACTACACAGAAACTTTCCCCATTTTCTCTTGCAATTTTAAACAAGACACAGAAGTCTTGGAAGTAATGAAAGTTTCTTATATAAAATTAGTGTTATATCGAACGGACTGGGTGACTAACTCCTAGAACTTAACACCTGGTTTTGGCACCCCTCACCTTCCGCTTTATAAATAGTATACAAATGCATCCATATATAAAAATATACAGCAAATAATGATATTTCATATAATACGGTAATATAGTTTTATAATGATTTGTATACAATTAATTTATAACTTTATTTTAATTCAATAGCTAGTAGTAAGAGCTAGTAAGAACTAGTAGTTTACAAATATATACTTTAGTAAAACTGCTCAATACAAGCGATTTAATATGTATACAAAAATTCCAGAGGTAGACAGAAAATTTTACGAGAACTCTGATAAACTATTACCGTTCGCATGCCATAGGACTCTTTCTCAGACTATTTTCTTAGCCTTCACCAGTCATCCCTTATCTGTTACACCAAATCAAATTTACAGCTTTGTGGATAATATTAGTGTACTCGTTTATATTCGTCTGAATCTGCAACGAACCAATCTGGCTATGACACTGAAAACAATCTGAAGTGTGCGATTATACGAGTATGGTATCACTAAAGAAGCGAGCACTTATCAATCCTGTTGTGTTTAATATTTTATGTTAATATCGTAATTTTTTCCTCGTGAGCCTCTTTTTCGGTTATGAACACACCAAGTGGGCATCTAATAAATCTTCACATGCATCAATTCATAGATATACTACACAGTCTTTTGCAGATACGAACGTCTTCCTCTTAATCGCTTCATTACTGAATTATTATAATTATTTCATAACCAAGTGTTATAAAATCTAATAGGATCGAAAGTCGCAAAATGCAACACACTTCAACGACTTGCTTGCCTCTCCATCACATGAACCATGCGGACTTGTTCTATACCTGCCATAGAGGTAGTAATTGGACTCACACCGCTACACATTTCCGTTCGGAAATCGGCTGCAATAAGCGCACTTAGGGTGCACTTTATGGCGAAAATGCCTGTCACCCTTGATGGTCACATGCCTATTCTGAAGCATATTTCTGGTCTTGAACTCTGTTATGTAACGGACTATATGTTCAAAGAAGTGTACTTTAGCAGGAAGTTCAGAACCCTGTTTCCTGAACGATTGCAGCGGGAGGCAATAGTCCCCCTCTTGATTCAAAGAGCTTAAAATAGTTCACTGACGGGTCAAAAATGCAGCATGGAACCGGTGCGGGAATTATAATAATAATAATAGAGTTTCCCTTCTAGCCCAGGATGCGCACTTCTCAGCGAGGAGGCAAGAAACATTTACCCATCTCCGTATTGAGCGTTCACACATTTCAAAGAAATGCGTTAAGATTGGGCTACCCGACAAGCATGCAAGTTAAAAAAATGTTAGTAAGGTTAAACCAGCATACGAAATTGTTAATAAGGTTAGTTATAAAGGTTAGCAATTAATAACGAAGTTTCCCTTTTAGCAAAAAGGCGCACTTCTCAGCGAGGAGCCAAGAACCATTTACCCATCTTCACATAAGTGTCCACAATTCGAGGAAATGTGCCAAGATTGGGCTTCCCGACATGCATGCAAGATGTGTAATCATCAAAAATTGATTGAATTATCTCAGTTAGTAAGACACGAGAAAAAAAACTGGGACTTAAATGCTCCATAATACAATTGACAGTTATACACATGCGATTAATGGGTTCATGCCTCCCATAGTTAGTGCTCGAAGGGTTCACGTGTAAAAGAGAGGCACCTCTCAAATTATGAACCGCCACCCTAAAAGATACCTTCCTTCGGTGGACAGGGAGACAGGGGAGTCACTGTTAAAATTTAATAATTGATGAATTAAAACAGCAATTCTACGTCGCCCCTCTAAGGAACAGAGGATTAGCCTAAGGCGTTCATGATAAGGCCGAAGAATCAGGGGATCATTCCAAGGCAGGTTCCTGAGAGAAAATCTAAGGAAACTGCGCTGAACAGACTCAATACGGTGTGAATAAGGGGTTCCAGACTTAAGATGCAAATTCAAGCAGGGGTCTAACGAACGAGTGGTATAAAGTGCAACTTGAAGGTCAGAAACCTCTCTAGACCACCGCCTAACAAAACCCAGTTGCCTCTACAGATTGTATGGTTGATATGAGAGATAAAATTCAATTTAGAGTCCAAGATGACGCCTAAATCTTTAACGGATTGTACACGTGGGATGCTACGGCCGGAGAAAGTGTAATCAAAGACGAAGGGAGAGTGGCCTCTGAAGAACGACATGATCTCACACTTATCCACGTTAAGTTCTAAATCATTCCGGCAACACCAATCGTAAAAGACGTCTGAAGGGAAACACAATCGCTAATATCGTTTACATATGAGAAGATTTTCTCATCATCAGCATAGATTAACAATTTGGAGTGTCTCAAGAGATCCACAATGTCATTAATAGAGATTATGAAGATAAGGGTGCCCAAATGACTTCCCTGAGGAACGCCAGGAGTGGCTATTATTACTCTCGAGTGGAAACCACGAAAAAGCACCTGATAAGACCTATAAGTTAAGTAGGAATGAATCTATTTCAAAAATATAGTTGGGAATCCAAGTTTCTATAATTTCAGCATAATAACCGAATGAGAAAGTTTATCAAAAGCCTTGCTGAAATCTGTATGAAATATGTATACAATCGGTGCGTTTGTTGCAACCAAAACCAGCGATTGTATTAGAGGTGAATTCTAATAAATTAGTGGTCGTAGATCTGCCCGAAACATTCAATTCACTAAAAGAGAATTTTTTCCGCCGTTGCCGGTTATGCGTCGAAAAGGAAGGTCGACATTTTGAAAACCTTTTGTAATTTTTCACAATAAAATAATTATTTTTATTTAATTCTCACTTTTACTTATTTTAACTTTCCAATTAAAATTGTTAAATTTTACACTTAGTACAATCTGAATCGAAATTTAGGTATGATGCCGTTGAGATAATTTGATAAAATTTGCACCAAGTAAATTTGATGAACAAAGGAAGTTTTTGAACTAGTTTAAAAAAAAAATTACGGAACTTTTTTCTTAAAATTGCCATAGAACATTCAAGTTCTTGTTTTGATAAAAGAAAAAAGTCAACATTATTTTGAGAGACAATGGTGAAGTGTATTGAAATAAATGTTTTTAAATACAACAAGTGCACTATTAAGCTATTTCGGGAAAAAAATCAAGTGCAAATCTCACTTACTTCGATCGCTATGACCAAAAATCCCTTACAAAACGTAATAAGACGAAAAAATCTCGAAAAATTGTAATAACTCGAAAACTAAAACAAATCGTAGAACATACATGGAGGTGATTTGGGTTCCCCGAGGGACGCTCTACCTCTAGGCATCCGATTATCACTATTTTTTAGGACACCCTGTATATTCTTCTCTCTTAAATCGGTAGGTGTTCGGTTCGTTAAATCCCACATCACTGACGAATGATTAAAGAATGAAAACAAAGTGGATCTCTATCTAAATTGTGTTCTAGACTTTGCACAAAAGAAGCCTGAATTAGGTCGCCCAAAAATAGTAAAAATTTGTGCACACACCTAATATTATTTTGTGCTTTCTGTATTTTTGCATTTACCAAGATGAATATTATATTACTAAAATTAAAATCTATTCATGCAAAAAGTATTTTTGGCGTGCAGAGAACTTCTGAGTGAAAGTATGGCTCTTTTGCACTGATCATGAAATATGAAAACGTCAAGGTCATCCTGAAATTTTTGAAATATTCAAAGACAATCCCAAAGTAGGACAAGCACAACCTTGTGACCAAAAAGTACGTCACTGCACATGCATTAACAAAAGTTAATCAAATTGGTAAATGTTCATCAATAGGGAGTGAAATTCGCAGTAGCGTGTGAAAAACACATAATGGAACACGGTAGGTGCCACCTTAGAGCTGTGACATAATATTATGACTATAAAAAAGAGTGTTACGGCGACTTTGCATCTCCACATGCTGCCTAATTGGTTCCCCAAACCTAAAGAAGTAAGCAAACACTGGTCGACCGCTGATCGGAAGTAATCGATGAATCAGTTACACTAAAATAGTTAATTTATTTGACATTCGACTGATAGAAATTGGATAGAATTATTATTCACTTGTATTTACTCATTTGTACTCATTGGGTACCACAGTTATTGATCGAAGACTAGAAACAAGCCATAATACTTCAAAAATTTCGTGACTGCCGAATCTTAGATCTAACACTGCGTCACTGCGATCCTGGGACGAAACACGCAAATAAAGAAGTCACGAGTACAGTAAACGCAGCACAGCAAGGAAATCACCGCTCGGGATGAGTATTGCAGATGTTAACAATGCGCATACGACGTAGAATCACTTCAAAATTCCGGAATACCTCCCGCAGATGGTCGAAAATTATCTATGCAATCGGGACCACGCACGAAGAGAATTACCTCAGGAACCGCTCCGGGATCAATTTTAGGTTCGGATTTCTGGAATATAACCTATGTGGGAGGAGGAAACTCAGAGGAGACTTAACCAAGCAATTACAGAAATACTTGTCCGCTTCTAACACAGACAGTGATCACTTTATCTTGACGTACTGCCTAGTGAAACCTCGCTCGAGGGCAGCAAAATGAGAAAGATGGGTGCTATCCAGCTAGGCGTCACTGAGAAAAAAGCCGAGCAAAACTGCTCACTCTCTATGTTTCGAACTGACTAGTCTTTCTGTTATTGCATGATCAATGATGACGAGTTCAGCCTAGCAACTGAGATGTCTTAATCACTAGAATCTCTGTAATTGAAGATGTGCAAGTAGCAGCAGAAATAATCCTGACGCTGCTACATACTTACTTGTGAGGATAGATACAAAACTATCATACTGGATCTAAATAAAATATGGAAAAAAATAACTAAGCTGACTACCGCGTTGATCAAAATTTTGGTGAACATAGGAAGCCGTTCACCTGATAAGCGAAGACTTTTATTAATACCACACATGCATCATGTACAACAGCGTCGAGTGGATCAATACGCTCAGGAGAAGTACAGGAAACAGATGGCCCCGGCGCAACGAAGGCGAGCCCTCAGGCTGAACCCATACTTGATCAGTTAGTCAAGCAGAAACAGTCAAAATTCCATTTAAGTCGTACGACAGAAAAGTATTGTCAGAGCAACAAGTTTTCCTTTCTATCATACAGCATAGATACGATCTTGCTTGCTTGCGCTTGACTGCTGATGCAGTGTGGATTTGGCCTTAGAGTTGAGTGTTCTTACCACATCGTGTTGGAGGCATGCCCAAGAGAGGAAGCCAGCGATGATGGTGATCGGTGGAGATGTTACAAGAACAGAAGCTAGAAAATTTGCAGTTCGCAGATGGCCGGTGAAAGAACGCGATGAGAGGCAGATGAATAGCTAGCATGATAGGAAACCTATAGAAGTAGGTGAGTGATGGTGAGTTCGGACTACTACCGAACATAGTTCCTCACCGGGCCCCGGGCAAAGTTGCAAACCCGGCTTGCCCATACAGACGAAAATTGGAGAGCAAGAGAAGCAAATAACACTTGATAAAGTGGTAGGAGCTATTCTCTTCAGCAAGGGCATTTGGATCATGATTAATAGAAAATGCGCTTCCAAGGAGAAAAAAAAGAACGGGTAATGCCACCAAGGCCTGCAACGAGTAAAGAAATTAAGAACAATAGGAGCTCGGCTAGAACGTAAAATACTTTGAAGTAATGAAAAAGTGATTCTGAAGTGGCTCGCAGGCCTACGAAGGAGAGATTTTCTAATTTATGCGCTTGAGGTGCATATTACAATTATCAATCCCAGTAGAATACCGGTTCTGAAGATATCTGCTCGTTTCAAGGATTGCCTTTTCCTCCGCCTGAAAAATCGTGGAATATCTTCTATCATACGAAAATGTACTTACTGAAATAGGCAAATGTAGTGACAATAAACTAGTAATCTGCCGACATTTCTTTCTGTACGTTGGCATCACTGTCTTCACACTGTCTGCGGTTACTTGGCTGAATATCTCGAAGAATTTCGACGGACTCTGCCAATTTACCCTGTTAGGTAAATTTCTAAGATTTGATTATGATCTTTGCCTTCTTACTTGTGTTGAAAATTTCCTGTGTGGCCGTTCTGTCAAACAACATACAATACACCTGATTTCGAGTACTCATGTAGATCGGTTGCTAACGCTCATGGAAATACTACTGCGCATACTTGTTTGATATTGAGACGGACATTTCATGTTCTCTCTGACTAACCTGTAGGAAGCACATCTTTGCTATTGCAAAGAATGCAATGATATGCTTGATATTTTCCCACATATAAGGTTGTTATTAAAAAAAAACTACAGTTTTAAAATTCAATTCTCTAGAGCACAGACGCCATGGCACATGTAGTAATCTGATATATATCACTACTTAAATGGGCATTTTTCCAGCGTAATCCCTTGTCTAATATCTCTCGTCCTTTAATGCTGCTCCAAGCAGAGTACATCCTGCGATCCAAGTGAAAAAGAGCAGCAAACAAAAAGCCTGAAAAGAGCTCTACTCTAATCCGAGCAAGTTTGTAAGTTCTTTGACAGTTCGAATGCGTCATATTCCAACTCTTGCTTTGTGGCAGGTGCAGCTATTATCTGGCGTAGGCTAGCGACCTTGGCAATTATTCCCATCTTTAAAAAATTGTGATTATTTCCAAAAAGAATTGAAAAGGATGCTTCAATCAATCACTAAACATACCCTGCAAACGAGAATACGTTTAAGAAAAATCTACTTTTACTCGAAAACAATTAATCGCTGCCCTCAGAAAAACCTACGTTCACGACACCTGCCTTTAGTGTGTTACTATTATAGTAAAATAAATTGATTGGCTTGGATAAATCAAAGAATACTGGTTGCATTTGAGTATTGAGCTCTAGTAATTACCTAAGCTAAAAGATGTAACTGGTCAACAACGTTTGAGTATGAATGAAAAAACGAGTTAATCTGTGATCGGTCAGCAATGTGATAAGAAACCAGCAGAACAAGTAAATTACGTGAACAAAACACAAAACAGCAGCAGAACTGCATCAATAACTTCACTCAATTGCTTAGTTCCTTTCCTCTTCAGAGTTGTGCTAAGCTGAATAAGAAAATGCTTTTATACATGTTTCGCGCAAAAAATGTAAAAAATTGGTAAAAAAAATTTAAAGTAGGTACGGAATGTAAAATATGTAAAATTTATCTGAATAGAAAGAGTTTTTAAAAAATTTCATTTGCGAATTAAGCAAACATTACTAATTTTCAACTTTAGCCACTCCTACTACCTATGAGGTATGACGGATGTTATCCTATGCATTTGCGTGCTGGGATGCCGAATCCTGCCCCGATAATGCCTTTCCCATATGTGTAATTTCATTATTTGAAACCTACCACTAAAGCGCCACTATATTCAGGTGTATAAAATTAGCACCACAATGAATTGAATTGAGAAGCATCTCAAAAATTGTGTTTTTTTTTGTCATGAATTTATCGCGAAAAAATAAAATTCCTCATTCTAAATTTTATAATAAATTTTCGATGCGGTGCTAACTTTATATGCGAAATTCGTTCTTTTATATAAAAGACTCAAACTAAGTGCACAGGAAATAGAAAATAGATACCTAAAAATAAAATCCAGATTAATGAAATTAGAAACACAGTCATACATAAAAACTTTTTAACAAAAAATTAAACCGACGAAAAAAGAAATTGAAAAGCGAGAAATAAAGTAAACATTTTTAGTCTTAATAACTAAGCTCCTAAAACTAATGTAAGTAACTAATTTTGAGTCGGCGCCAAACAAACAAACAAGCATAATTAATTACGTAAAGCGTAAAATGATGGCAGTGGCAGAGGGATGCGCGGCGGCGGCGCAGCATATCCTTTCGCCGGAAATTGTCGAGTGTTCTCGAAGTTAATATCAGCGAGATAGCTTAGCTACCCGAACGGGCACACACGTGAGGGCACACGTCGTTGCGGGTGGTCGTGCCGAGAGCGTGCTGGAATGTTGTTGTTTATCGCTAGAGATTCCACGTTGCATTTTTATGTTACATATTTTTGTTTCGAAAATTTCTTTAACGTAATTTAATGATCTTCGTTGATTGTTTGTTTGGCACCCACTCAACATTAGTTACTTACATTAGTTTAGGCGCCTAGTTATTAAGATTAAAAAGGTTTATTTCATTTTTCGCTTTTCAGTTTATTTTTTCGTCGGTTTAATTTTTTGTGGCTAAAATCTACTAATTATTACCCACTTAATTTTTCATTACTTTTAAAAATACTTACTTACCTACCTTATTTTAACTATAAAAGTTAAGTTTGAATATAATTACCTACTTTAAGCATTAATTGTTACATAATATACTTATAAAACAATCTTTTTAGACGAACATGGGTAGACCTGCAAAAAATACTGTAAACCGCTGAGGAGTTCCCTCGACTGTTTTCCGTCTCCATCATCAGATTAACTCCAGGTCTCCATTATGTTGTAGTGTCATCAGAAGTACATACAGTCTTGTGCAAAATTTAACGTACGATTGCATAATGATAACATTTATTCATTTTTCTTATACCTACACATTGATTAAAAAAATTATTTATTTTACATTGCGACTACATAAGTACTATCTACTATCAGATATCACTAAAAAAATTTCAGTTCAATGAATAACTTTAGATACAAAAAGAAAAATTCGTAAAACCTTCATAAATCTTTGTTGCAAAAGTTAACGTACGATAAATTTACAGTACATAAAAATCACTTTTAATATTTTGTAGGGTATCCCTTTGATTTTATTATAGCTTCAAGACGTCTTGGCA
>QYTT01095098.1:8634-22443 GCA_006980735.1 Dasypogon diadema
TGCAAATTTAGTAATAATGCACGTGTAATAATCTGCAATTTGATATCAAATCATAACTGTGCCATTCAAAATCTGTTTATGATTACTTTCATTATGTATTATACATAATTATTATTCCATACTTAAAATTATCTTGAAAGCTTCCACTCCACCTTTTTTGTCATGAACTGTACTTATATAGATCATTAAGGATGGTTTTCATAGCCATTATTCGGGGCCACAGATGGTGCGTTAACCATAGCCCCTCATTCGTTCTGAAAGCAAGTGGTGTGGTAAGAACCCTTGTAAAGAGAAAAAGAACGTAGCAGCAGCAGCAGCAGCATGATAAGCCAGAAAATCAGCAACGCAAGTGTTCTCTCAATCTGTTGCAAGGCATGAGGGTACAAAACGCAGTACATTGCCTCGTGCAAATCTGTGTTAATGGCTATCTTTCCTTAAACATGTGCTGCTTGACTCTGATGGACAAGTTCATTTAAGGGCGAGATTTAAAGAATGAGAACATGCACAGTTTAATTACCCCCCACCTGAAATGAGCAATGAAATTTCGGGGCAGTTTTCTAAAGATTTCGGCTATTAAAAGCCTCAGTATCTTAAATATCAAAGGAGGCTATAATATTGTTTAAAAAAACTCGTTCAAGATTTTTACTGAAACAATCATTCTTTTTATTATGATTCAATAGTTTCAACATGAGCAAAATATTTAATTGTGCATTGAGATATGATTCATTAATTACTGTAATATATCTATAAGCCATTTGTTTTAAAACTGACGTAAGGAATTATACTATATTAATATGACTCGGTCTAGTTACAATTAGTCCCAAAAGTGAGGATGCACCCCCATTACTTTTAATATTGATTTTGTTTATTCCATTACCTACAATTTCTAAACCTTCTGATCTATTTCAGAGCAAATATATATTATATATCATACACATACAGTATATAATTATAACAAATATAATTTACAAATACACATTATTCATTTTCTTTAAAATCAGTTTCAAGTTAGTGCACTAATAATAGGGGTGTATGTATCATCACTTTTGGGTCTAATTTGTACCTACACCAATATAATAAGAATGTAGTGTCTGTCTGTATATCCATTTATCTTACATAATATTGAAAAGAGCGGTAGAATATGCGATTCTGGGATGAAACATTCAACTTGCAGAAGTTTTGTCATCTATCTCTCTGTCTGCCTGTCCGTCTGTTGACTTGTAAGAGGTTTTTTTTTACGATGATGCCAAAGCTCCGGGAATATCCTATGATGCTAAACACAGCCTTGGCAGGAGGGAAATGGGGATGTGAGAGAATAGGAGTTAGGAGATCGCAGGGGCAGGACGGATGGTGGAGTCACGATTTTCATCAAGGCGTTTCTAAGAACCAGAGTAATATATCATCCTCCAAGTATGCACCCATTGAGTTTATTTGTGCTGAGGTAAGCTCGGGCTCTGAGAAATGTGCCGTGGCTTCAGTTTATTGTCCTCCAAACGCTTTCGATTGCGAAAACGCTACCTAATTTGAGAACGTTATGTCGCGTATAGCCCGAGGATATGAAAACTTTATAGTGGAAGGGGATTTCAACATAAACCTGCTAAGGTGTCACGGCCTAGTTAATCAGTTCTCCCACTTACTGCGCTCCATTCACTTAAATGTTGTAAATTCCTTTCCTATACTTATTACAACACATCAATCCATCCATCCTTAATCCGATTATGGTGTGCGATAGCGAAAAAGTTTGCTCGCAAGATCAGCTTAGCCATCCAAGCACATTGGACCATGACTTATTGTTTTTGAGCTACAGATTTTCCCTAGATGCGCATCCTCACCAGAACAGTTTCTCGTATTTCGATTACAGTAACATCGACATAGATTCTTTACAGTAGAAATGTTTATCCTTGTACTGAGACATCATTTGCAACCTCGCTTCTGTCGACGATCAGGTCTCAGTACTCACCTCCTTCATTTTGCACCTGTTCGAGAAGTATGTCCCTGTCAGGACTAAATGCGCATCTGCCTCAGCATGTCCCTGGTTTTCTGAGGATATTAGACTCCTCATTTGTGAGCGGGAATTTCTTTATCGACGCTATAGGCGTCTGAAGACCGCTACTGTTAAATCCTGATAAGTCCCAATACATTATTTTTTGTGACCGCACACTTGGTGTAAATAACTTCCCGCCCGTGATCTTAAATGATGTGCCGCTTCCGGTGCAGACCATAATTACGAACCTTGGTATTATTTTGAACAATAACATGAAATGCTGTGACCATATTAACTCGAGGATCGCTAAAATCTATAGTGGTTTGCGCAGGTTGTGGCTATCAGCTAGTTTTCTGCCCAGGTTGACTAGCCTAAAGCTTGTGAAAACTCTGATATTACCTCAATTCACTTTTGGAATCATTGTGTTCCCTACGTTAGACAACGTTTGCACCCGCAAAATGGAAGTGGCTCTAAATGACTGCGTCAGATTCGTCTACGGACTGCGGAGATTTGACCACGTTTCCTATGTATCTTAGCACAACAAGCTTGAGTATTTAATGGAGCATTTCTTGCCAACTTCCTCACGCCGTAACATGAACTTGATTACTCTGCGTTTTCACAAATCCACTATGGAGGCTTCCTACCCTGTCCAGGCTGTTCGTCTATGGAATGGTCTCCCCCTCAGTGTTTAGTCGGCTAGGACGGTCAGTGCTTTCAAGAGGCTCATTAGGGAACATATATCATAACTTATCCTCTTGTTCTACCCACTTGCTCCACAAATAAATCATTGTTTAGCTATTTACAAGCATTACGTTTATTTGATTTATTCTCGTATCTATTTTTCTCATTACTTCTTCTTAGTTTTTTTCTTCTTTTTTCTTTTAGTATATTTTCGCTTTCTTTCTTTTATTATAACTAGATGTAAGTAAAACAAAATTCATGTGAACTCTGGCTACCTTCGCTCTGCTATTTTCTCTGTATTAAAATAAGATTTCGTTTCTTGTGTACATTAACCGAAATAAACTATTGTCATTGTCAGATCGAGTGGAGATGTCGGTGCACATTCTGCTTAAACAACTGCTTCAACATGAAAAACAGAAGATGATAGTCTGTTCCGCAATCGTATAGAGTCAAGCAGACATATCGTCCACAATTGCTTTCCATTCTGCCGGGCCGCATAGCTACCGTTTAATGCGTAGGAGAGGATTTCCTTTGCCGGGTACTTCTACATTGCGGAAATGGGCGTCAAAGTTAAAATTGCAACCGGATATTATAGAAAGTGTGCTTAGTGTATTGAAAAACGCGGATTAGAAGAAATTTGTGTGTTATCTTTTGATGAAATGAAAGTGAAGTCCTGCTACCAATATGATAAACAGAATGATATGATAATGAAGCCTTACAAATACGCACAAGTAATAATGATAAGGGGCTTACTTAAAAATTGGAAGCAAATTATATATTATAACTTTGATTGTACGGTAACTGCTCAAGTATTAAGAGATATTGTCGCGCGTCTTGCAGATATTTCATTTAATGTAGTAGCCGTAGTTTCAGATAAGGGTCCCAAGAATTTGGTATTGTGGAGAGAACTTTATATTTCGCCAGAAAATCCCTACTTCCTAAGCTAAAGTATTCTCTTTTGCTGACACTCCACATTTAATAAAATTAATGAGAAACCATTTTATAGATACGGGGTTTATGATAGATGACAAATTAATTAATTGTGATCCAATTAAAGAAGTTTTAATGTTGGAGCAATCAGACCTTAAAATAAATTTCAAAGTTACTCAAGAGCACTTGAGCGTCTGTCAAGCAGCTCGACAAAAAGTCAAATATGCAACTCAGCTTTTTTCCCACTCTATATATTAATTATACGAAGAAAGCTCCCGGTTCCGTATTTCAGCCACTTTTTTTATATGGAGTTTCATCGAGCTTTTCTTGAAATTTTATAATGGCAACACTGATCCGCATCAGTTCGGGGTTGTGTTCATTACTTTGGGTTTGCGTTCCTGGGTAACTTTGGTGTGAAGTTCGGTGTTTGCCACCGATAAGCATGCAATACATGGATTTATTGGAACTTTTTTCATTTCATTATTCTGCATGGTAAAATATTTTGCAAGTGTCTTTTTATTGCTCCCTTGCATGGGAGGATTAGGCCTACAGGGGACACCTCTGAAAAAACGCGCTTTGAAATTTAAGGTGCAAATTGAGGGAACATATAAAAAAGTTATGTCACTCATATACCTTCAATTTGTGCAATTGCATAGCGGTCTCCTAGTTATCTTAATTCAACACATTCTCTTGAATTTAAGTATAGAATGCGACCATGCATTTTAGGTTTTGTACAAATATTAGCATGCTTGAATTTATTAATTTTATGTGGTACTAACTTTAAATGTCTGTGCTATCCGATAGTAATAATTAATGAAGAAGAAGATGAAGTTGATCTACCTGAAATTAACTTTGACAACCTAAAAGAAGACGCGCTAGAAAATCTTGTTGGATTTATTATAAAGAAATGCAAGCTTACGGACACTTGTGGTCAGATGAATCTATATTTTCCCGGACATGGACTGAACAGCTTTCTGAGGGTGGTTTGCATAAACCTAGTGAAGAATTTTTAAAGAAAATCCGGGCTTTGGAGTTGATTTTTAATAAGCTAAATAAAAATAACTTGTACTGTGAGGAAAAATTTATAGAAACTCACATAGCTAAGTCGAGCCCTATAAATTTGGATAGAAACGCAAAAATGTAATTTTTTGATGTAGAATGTATTTTAGAATTAAGCACCTCAACAAGAGCATACTAAATGACGACATATTAAAAAAAGCGAAGGAAAAGTAACAATGTGTTTTATTTTAGTGTCTTTGCCTCAATTTATAAAGGAACATTTTAATGACAAAAGGTAGGACACTGCACTTTACATTACTTTCTACTTAATATATAATGATTCACATACCGATTCACAGCGCAGGTTGGCAGTGCATTTCCTTAACATAAACAGTGTTACATTAAACTACTTAAAAATTCCACATTTTCACAGGATATAACTTTATAAATAAATGTTGCTTAAAACACTCCATAAAGGTGGAAACAAATTGAATCTTTTCGTGCTTTAGAAGCCCGGATTCTAAGGTTTTGTGATTATAAATGCTGAAAGATACTCAGGAGAATATTATTGTAAAAGCACAAGTGCACAATACATTGATATAGTCATTTTATCCTTAAATTTATCGAAATCTTCATACAACATTTTCCCTCGAGCATACCTTGTATTCTCTATACCGTGATCGCATATATTTTACTGCATATAGCATTCATGATTTCATGTTAATAATTAACTGAACCCATAAAATTAAGTTGCTGTGCTCATGTACGACTGTTTTCAGGAATACCTTTTGTTTATAAACTTACTAATCTGTGTTAGCTGCTCTTAATTTTGTTGTGTTTTATTATTGGCAACTGAATATTAGTGCTGTGATTTTTTCAGCAAACATTTTTATCTCTTTCAGGTGTGGTTTCAAAATAGACGCACAAAATGGCGCAAAAAGCACGCTGCAGAAATGGCAACAGCTAAAAGAAAACAAGAAGAGCTCGGGGATGGTGATGGAGATTGTAGTGAGGCAGTTGATAGCGATTCTGAGAGTCTAGACTTAGGAGAACCCGGGCGGAAAAGGTGCAGAATGGAGGAAGATCTGCGACAGTAATATATCGAATTCGCTTGTGAAGCGCTGTAAAAGGTTATTTAAGAAAATTTTGTAAATATTTATCCTATTTGTAGTACTAGCCGCAACGAAGGAAATGATACATAAAAGCTTATCTTTTCTCAATAGATTATAGTATAATGTATAAGCGTGAATTAATTAAAAAATTTGCTCAAACAAATTGTTGTTTTCAATAGTTATTCCTCGAATGCTCTTTTCTTATTTCTTCTCCGCCCCTTATAAAGTACAAATTCCCACATTTTTCTTAAGTAAACAAGAAGAGGGAATTAACTTAACCTGCTATTAAGTTTTTGCACCCTGTGTGGGGCGGATAAGACCCGTAAATATCAACTCAGGAATATTTTCGGATATTTTGTTACAATTACAACATATCAAATGTTGAAAAAATTTTATCCAGAGCAATATGCCGTGCACAATTGGTTACCACAGTCTGCGTATAATTTATTATTAAATCCCTTCAAAATGAATGCGAAGTTCGAGTTCTATGGACGAGATTAATTAATGCTATAAATAAAAGAGCTAAAAGAATCATATTAAATTCAAATGCTGAAGCGCTTAATAAAAATTGCATAATACCAAATCGGATCCAACGTCGACAGGCATTGCAACATAAGGAGTTAAAGAAAAGAAACTTGCTGATACTTAAGATGTGGTCATGAATGAAGATTTTCATGTTGTCAGCATAAATCAGAATTTTGGACCAGCTCAAAAGATGCACAACATCATCTATAGAAAGGACTACAATGACTACCCTGAGGAAACCCAGCGGTGGCCTTTATGACCCTCGAACAAGAACCACGAAAAAGCACTTGATAGGGTCTTTCGGACAGATACGAGCGAATCCAGTCCAAGAGTACGGCCGGGAACCCCAACCTATGTAACTTCAGCATAATGACCGAATGCGACAATTTATCAAAACTTTTACTGAAATCTGTATAGATACAGTCGGTCTGTAGATTGCTACCAAAGCCTGTAATTGTACTAGAGGTAAATTCAAGCAAGTTTGTGGTAGTAGATCTGCCCGACACGAAACCATGTTGAGCAGTCGAAAGAACATTTTTGCATTACGGAGACAATTGAGAATGAGCTATAGATTCCAACAACTTGGGTATACAAGACAATTTAGCTAATGGTCTGTAATGAATAGGTACATTGAAAGGGTTTTTCCATATTTCCGCAAAACACCGGCTGCTAAAGCCTACTCTACAATGAGCCAACCATCAAACCATGAACTAACCGTGGTCAGGATTTAGTACTCTATCGATACATCGCGTAAATAAAACATGTCGATGTATGTGTTGGAACAACTTTCGACAGTTCGAAAGCAATTTCACTCGGGACGGTGTTTTAATTTAAATTTTCACACAAATATTTGACGGTTGTCCCTGACAACTGGCTAACACGATGAACCGGAAATGAACAAAGTTCATTTTTAGTAATAAATTTTCTTTGTTCGATCCAGTTTTGGTTTGTATTTAGAACATGGTTGGCTGACATGTTAACAACTACACTAACAAGAAATCGTGGTCAAACCCACACAAAGGCGCCTATTTCTTTCTTTACGGGAGAGCCAGCGAAAAGTGCATTTTGGTGTGGCCGTGGCAAGTTGGGGTGGTTGGTTGGTTCATTGTAGAGTAGGCATAAGTGACCTCTGAAAAAGAATCCGCAGAGGAACAACCTCGGAGCAAGACTTAACTACCGCCGGTGGTACCCCATCAGGACATCAGACAAGTTCATTGATATGAGCAAGAAATGTAGGGAGATGCATCCGCCACACCTGGATGAACCGCAATGTGCCTAAACTTTTCGACATCCGGTACGAAGTCGAAGGGACGAAACGCAAACATGTTACAAATGTCACGTGTGTTACTGCTAGAACGTCCATCTAAACACATAGTAGCCGATTAGTTGTCAACTTCTCTTTTAATGTTGACAAATTTGTAAAAGTTGCGAGGAGCATCATAATGTTTATCCCGAATATTGACAATATATTCCACATAGAGAATGGTGGAATGAGCTTTGAACTCGTTCCGGCACGTAACAAACTTTTAATAGTCCGATGGCTCTCAGCGTTATATGTTCTCTATTAAACCATGGAAGTGATGTGGAAGAAACTCTTTGACGCTCAAAGGGTACACAGGAAGCAAACACTTCGAAGATTTTCATGTAGAACATGTTAACATCCACATCAATATCATCATTACAAAACAGCGCCCCAAAGTCGACGGCCGGCGGCGAGTCTATTCGGCAAGTCCGTAAGGTCTGCCTTTTTAAAACTAAAGAAGTGATTTGATTCGTCATGCTGGCTAATATTCTCGGACTCATAACATATGCATATGAGAAGAGGGGGGTGGTAGGAGTCAACAGATGTTAGGGTATTAGAACTTGGTAGTATTAGTTTGGTCAGAACAGAAAATGAGAGCCAATAGCCTACCCAAAATGTTTCTGACATTGTTTACCTGGTGTAAGCCTAAAGAGGCATATGCATCCAGGAATTGAAATTTGAAGCATGGAAGGTTATCGTTGGAAAGGTAAGCGTCGTCATCGTCATTATCCCATCAAACATTAGGTTAATTACAGTAGCCAAGAAAAATAATTTCGTCTGCAGAGCTCATCATATCAGAAATATAAAGGAGTAAAATGTCAAAGGGACTCTGCGCATTGTCGTCGAAACAGTTTAACTTAACTAGTTAGGAGGAATGTAGCAACAGAGTAAGTATAAGTTTTGTCTAGAAAAAGAGATCTTAGAAGTGACAAGCTCTACGTTAAGACTGGTTGACAAAGCAGGAAGTGATAGAAGAGTACAATTTAGCTGAGTCTTACATGCGATCAGCACATCACCCCCTCTCGCATCAGAATCAACATATCTGTCTTTACGAAAAAACTGGTAGGACTGGTCAGTAACTTCGGCATCATAAATTCCATGATGTAGCCAGGTCTCGGTGAGGACAATAACATCAAAACAATTTGAAAAGGACGACTGTAAAACATCATTAGTTTTAGGTCTTAATCCCCTTACATTTTGATAGCAATTGGAAAGCGTTGTTAGTATTTTGTACTTGGCTCACCGGAAAGTGCGAGCCCATCCCTGGACTCACCGAAACGCTGCGGTCTCTTACGCGGAAGAAATTCGTGAGGAACAATGTCGTCGGGCCGAAAGTCCGGCGTAGAGATTAAATCGAACACAGCAGGAGTTGTCGTCAATTTAAAAGAAGACACCAATCCACGTGAGCGACGTTAGCAACTGATGCGGAGGGATCAAGTCGAGAGATAAAAAATAATTGAGGCTGCTGCGCCGTCAGCACCGAAACAACCGTAGGTGCGGAGCGCCCCCGCTCAACTGTAGACGCCGGCATCAGGTCGGGGGAGCAGCAGGCGAGTCAACCCGATTGCGCCGACGACGACGACGACCATGGACCCCGTGTGATCGGGAGCGAGCGGAGCAGGAGTATCACGGGAAACAGTAGGACAGCGTTGTGAAATATTCGTAAAATACTATTTAATACAAAGCGGTGGCGTCTTATATCAATCACCTCATCTACCAACGCGAGAGAGGTATCGGAAGCCTTTTCAGTGGATTCCTGCGATATCTACAACCTTTGGTGGCATCTAGCGCCTTAGGCCTTAAAACAGCAGGCAGTTAAAACTGGGAAAACCATAATGCAAGAAGTGGGAAGTAGACTGATTAGAGATATTTTAAAAGATCATGGAAAGGTTGCAGTTCAAGATTTAGCTCAAAAAGGTATAAATAAACTGTTTGATGGTATGGACGGCGCAGCATAAATAATCATTCAGGTATAAAAATACCTAATCCGTTTACAACGCTACAGTTAAATTCAGAGAAGTTAGCTGAAAAATCAATATCATCAGCATCAGCACAATCGAGTCTTAGATATATTCGATAAATAAGCTCAATGTCTTCACACACGGAATGCATGAAATCAGAATTGGATATTTGTTCTACACCACCCGTTCAGAGTAATGTATTAAAAACTGAAGGAAGCTATAGCTCGATAATTCATCTGTCTTAGAATTTGTATCGTTGGGACCTGGCTATATGTGCCGCGATTTATTTATCATTTATCTTCGATTAAAAGTACAATTAGTTGAAAGATGGTAAAGAAGAATTATATACTGGTGATAAAAAAATTATAATTAAAGAGCTGATGGTGTTGACGAAGAAGTTGATGCTGTCCCAATCGGAGTCGCTAACAATATAATGCACTACCTCTTTCGACAATGTACAATTCATTTAAATGGAAAACCAATTGCTCAAACAGATAACAATTACCATTGCAGAGCATGCATTGAAAACTTGCTAAATTATGGAAAGGATGCCGCATCGACTCACTTGGAATTGGTTGAATGGCATCTCGATGAACGTGATAAGGAAGTTGTTGAAAATGCAGCCGAATTGAATGACTGATATCTGAAAGATCGCAATTGCTTTCAAAAAGTAATGTGGTTGAATTGGTGGGTAAAATTCATGGAGATATTATCGGTGCAGATCTGCGTATTGTGCTATCACTCGACAAACCGGAATTCTACCTCCTTTCTAGAGATGATGATAACTCACCACGAATTAAAATATTAGAAGCGACAATGTATATGAATCATGTGACGGTTAATTCAAATAATTTGCTAGCACATGAGACCACCCTCCAAGACACAAATGCTGTATACCCATATAAACGTGTTGAATTAATACTTATAGTTTACCTGCAAATACATCCACCTAATCATAGGACAATTAACAAATTTATTCATTTTTGGTATGGTGAATAATGATGCATACACTGGTAAACGAACAAAATATATCTCACTGTTAAAAGGCACCGGTGTCCACTATTTCGATAAAGGTAACCAAATTTCAAAAAAATTCTTTAACAATGGATGTTTTCTACTTGCTTTTGACTTAACAACGGTTCTTTCATACAGTTCTACATGCGGAAATTTACTAAATCAGGGGACTGTGAGAATAGAGGGAAGATTTAGAGAACCTCTAAAGATAGAAATGTATACACTAGCTTCTAAAAGTAAGGCGTCGCTGCTCAGCTCTAATCCTATTTCTGCTTAGAATCCCAATATGATAAATCCATACTAATATTATAAATGCGAAAGTAACTCTGTCTGTCTGTTACGCTTTCACGCCTAAATCGCTGAACCGATTTTGATGAAATTTGGCAAGGAGATAGATTAGATCTTGGAGAAGGACATAGGCTACCTTTTGTAGCGAAAAAAAGGCTTGAAAGGGTTGAAATAGGGGATGAAAGTTTGTATGGGAGTCCGTCATTATTGAAACTTTGTATTTAGGCGCGTGATAAGAAATAAATAAACTTTTTGTTCAAGCGTTTTTGAAATTTCGACCTACATGGGGGTGAAATAGGGGATGAAAGTTCGTGTGGAAGTCCAAACAGATCTATCTATGCTTACTGTATTTATCGGAGAGGTGTACATGATAAGGAAATGCACCCGAGACATGTGTGGAAAAACGGAATATTTAAACATTTGCCGTCTAAACATATACGCGTAGCGAGCGCGGGATTCGCCGTGAGTCATACACAATGTACGCGGCGGCTGTGGCTCGTCGGCGGCGTCGGCCGGCGGCGCGGTGCAGGGTAGTGAGGGAAGCATCACTAAGTGTGGCTACCCGAACGGGCAGATACGTGAGGGCAGGCGAGTGTGTCGCACGTATGAGAATATGCATATCTAATCTAGCGCGTAGTTCTGGCAGAGCTCGAAGGATGTAAAAACAAAAAACGTAATTTATAAAAATGTGTTAAAGTAAGATTTTTACAGTAAATCACAGCAGTTTGCAGTTAGTTTGCATTTGTATTTTTTGCAACATTAGTATACTAAAAATAAAAAAGGCTGCCAAAAGTAACTATTCCACGCGGACGAAGTCGCGGGCAAAAGCTAGTCTATAATAATGAGCTACTGTTTGGTGAATGCCGACCCTAACAGAGGTTGTGTGACTTTCTTAAAAAAAGTTTCTTTTGCTGGATTTACTTTATAAAACAAATCATTTACCAAAGAGATTATTTTCAAGTATCTCACACCTAATACTAAATGTGTTGAACAATCAAATAGATTTGGAAACATGGAACTTAAACGCATCGACTAAAGAATTTATAAATAACTATACAACACCGCACACCAAGATCATAGACTTTGAGTCAGACATTTGCTTCGAACAAGAATGAGCACCCTTGAGCTTGTAAATACGTTGAGAGATATGTGTACCACAAATAAATTCTTTATGATCATCTACTGGAGCAAATAAGAAAACCGGCATGTGTTATAGCTAATACCGATCCCGTTCATAAATCTGATACTCATTGGGTCGCATTTTATTTCCCGAAAATTGGTCCCGCTGAATTCTTTGACTCATTCGGAAAATACACCAGCAACGCATCTTTCCGAAAGTTCTTATTATCCAACTCATCTTCTTTCGTAAAAAAAGGAAAACGGATGCAAACTGCATATACATCCACGTGCGGACATTTGGTATTGCTGTGTGTTTTTCTACTTTAGAGGTAGAGGAAAGCTTGAAATCATTTCTAAAACAATTTTCAGCCTCCGACTTCAATTTCAATGACAACAAAATAATAAATTTGTATCGCAGTTTACATCTAAAATATTTTAGGCAAGATAGTGGGGTTGCTTGCAACCAATCATGTAGAGCTGAAAAAGAATATAAATTCAGAAACAAAAACCTGATGCAGCTAGTTTAAAGTATAACTTCATCAGGATGTCTAGTGAAAAGAAGCATCGTGAGAAAAATAATGCAATGTTAGGTGAAAACCTTTTGTTGACTTATAACTACTACCTGGATGATACTCATAATAGAAAAATTGCTCTTGGTTTTGACCCTGCAACCTTTGAAGCAAAAAAAGTATAGGTACTCCCTCAGTATTTTTTGCTTTTCTTGTAGTTGCTTCTTCCAGTTGTTTTGTTGAAACAAAATCTTCCTGCGTCATACGTTCCACTGATTCCTTCTACTACTTAGTGTTATTAGTTGATAATAATTCTCAAGGATGTATAAGCAAATTTTTTTTATTCTCATTTCTATCGCACCAAAATCACGATCGGTCGGCAAAAAAGGAATGGGTGGACACTAAAAATTTGTGATCAATTACTTCAATATAATTATCAGCAGATTGAGCAATTTTCATCCATGTCAATGCTATTTTAATATTACAGTTTTGGCCTGAGCAAGCATCGCTATAAGCTATTACATGGGTTTGGACTGTAATATTATTAACATGTTTTAAAATACATGACACCACCTCTTGCGATCCTCTTGATGCTATGAGATTATAGCATCAATCATACATCCTGGCATCATTATTATGAACATTATGAAAGCCTAGGTTGTACACATTCATATTCCAGGAAACAGAAAATTTGAGAAATGGAAACGCTTTTTGCAGACAAATGAGAATCCAATCCGGAATTCTCTTTTACTTTTTCCTGATCATCTTTCACACATTTTCTGGCTTGTTCGGCGTTTTCTAAGTGTACATGATGATTTCGTTTAGGATCTATTTTCTCTACTTCATTACTGGATGCTTTAGTTTTAAGCTTTAATAAATATTTGGCAAGTATCTTTGCGGGGAGGATGAAAATTTAAGTAGAATTCCCTATTAAACACTTTCCTGTATGTCCACTCATTAACGTATTCTTCGTTATTTTCCCTACATTTCTCAACATAAAGACCATACATTTTTCTAATATCTAGATCGGTAATTAAGTATTTCCGACTTGTAGAATGACGAGCTCTGGCATAGTGGTTTTCGTAACTTATTTTCATTTGTTTTATGGGATAGCCCGGGCATTTTCTCACGTTGATCTGCTTCAGGTGTTTCAGCATTAAGAGCACGAGTTAATCGTCCAGCAGATATTTGAAAAGTTCCCAAGAAAAATTTCTTACAAACACGAACTTTAACAGAATTATAAGTGGAAAAAATGTTCATAACTGCCTTTTCTCATTTTCCTTTCAAAAGTTCAGGGTCTCCTTTGTCATACCATATATGATAGATAGGGTATATTAGTTTTAACCCAATATTTGTAACTGTTGAAATATGGGTACAAATAACA
>QYTT01095100.1:0-12474 GCA_006980735.1 Dasypogon diadema
GGCAAAAAATGAAACAATTGGAAGGATCTCATCATAATTCCTATTTATGAGAAACCCGACAGATGTGTGAATAATAATTATCAGGAAATTGCTCTGTTTCGTCATACATATATTTTTTTAAATGAATATGAATGAATATTAGCACAGATTTCGACAAGGAAGACCAACTCTTGATTGATTTTCAACGTAGCCCAAGACCTATTTTCGTATTACAGGCGAAGTAGGAATCCTAAAATGCACTATGCATACAAAAGAGTTCATAACCTCGAGTTCGAAATTCCTTGATCTCTCAGAAAATCTAGAGTCTTTTTTGAAGTATGCGACGGAGCTGAATCTTGATGAAGCATCCAATTTTTCTTTGGGTACAAACGATTTGCTTCTCTTATAAGAGGTTTTAAACACTTGTTTATATAATATTCACTATTTTAGCACCAGCGTCAACAAAAATTGGTTTTGTAGGCCCGTTATACGAAATACCCATGAACACCATTACACCAGTTGGATGAGAAGGTTTTGTTAAAACGTCCAAATCCTTAGTTGTTCTCTCACGGCTTACGTACTGTATATCTCTTTGTCCATCGGCATCGGTAAAGTTAAACCAAGCTTCATCCACTGAGACATAATTTTTCCATTTATCACATTTGAGCGATTTGTATAGACCCCAAGAACGACGATACCTTTTTTCAACGGTTGCTTCATTCAGGTAATGGCGTTTTTGCTTTTTTAATCGTTTCAACTCTAAAATATTTTTTATGGCATATCGTATGACCCCGACTGAAACATTGAAATGCCTTGACATCTCTCTATATGTTGGAGGGTTTTTCTTGGAAGCCATTTTTTTTTCAGAGACGCCAGCTGGGCAGTTGTTAGTAAACGCTTTCGTCCGCCGCCAGTCCTTCGTTCATTCGATCTCAAAGCTGGAATCCCGTTTCTTTTATATAGCGACAATGTAGATTTTGATACACTAAACGATTTCTTTCTACACATTTCTTGTATCGTAGAAAAGGAATAATTTTGATGTAAAAGTTCTAAAATGTACTTTGGTTGGTCTTCTGGCAAAACCATTTTAAAAACTCAACAGTTCACACTTCAAAATACTTTTATTATTTAATAAAGCTCTCGGTACTTCTATCGCAGGTAAGATTCCGTCCGCACTCGATCACATCAGGATATAAACTGACATTGAACTTGTTCGATTTTATTTTTGCACTACCTGTACTATGCAATTCTGGGCATAACACCTTGAGCAACTGGTTCTGATAATATCCCGCCTAGATCTTTCAATATCACTTTACCTCATGCCCTACATTATGGACATTACTTGCGTGACAACATTAATTTTTCTTTCAGCCTGGAAGCACGCATGTAATTTCTAAAAATGCTTCTCCAAGTACGGCTTATGATTTGCGGCCCATCAGTATACTATGCTTCCTGGCCAAGGCATTTGATAGGCTTCTGCGGGACAAGTTGCAAACGTATGTAAAGTTCAACTCGCTTCTGCGAAACACTGTTATTAACGGTAACTACGTATATTCGTTTCGCAATTGATAGGGGTCCAAAAGCATTCCATAGTTTGAATCAATTGTTGCTAAACCAATTGTCTCACAAATTTGAACTTAGTAGAGTTTCTATTAAGCTGATATGCAGTTTTTGTTTTATCGTACGCAACAAGATAAGACCGATAGCCACTCATCATCAATTTCGGCTGTTGCAACTGGTGTTCCGCAACGCTCAGTTCTTGGACCATTTCTGTTTTGCATGTTTCTTAAGAACTTACCTGAAATGGTTCTGAACTCTTCTATTCATATGTATGCAGATGATGTGCTGTTTGATTTAGCTGAGTTCTCTGCCAATTTATTGAATATGGATTTGGAACGCATCTCAATATTTGGCGGTGAATAATGGCCTCATGATAAATAAAGCTAAATCCAAATAAATGGTAATCAGACGTTTTAGTCTCGATAACTTAGTTTCCTGTTATAAGACTGAATGGCTTTGTTTTGAACTGCGAGAATAGTGTAAAAAATTTTGACATTATTCTCAACAATAAGAAAGCATTTTGTGCTCACGTAGCTTATGTAGGTGAATGGTACTTTATAAAAACGGTGGCTATTTGCCTTGCTTCTTCCTGTTTTGACTCGGTTTCGACTAGTTATGGTATTTATTTAGCCATTTTTGGCGATCTGGTTTATCCTTTTATGGATGATTAGAAATCCGAATGTGAGCATATGAATCTTTATTTATAAAAGGAAATTTACACGGCCATTTGTCTGCGTACCAGTGGTGGAAGCAATTCTACTGACGAGAATTGTATTGCACTTTCAAAGCTACTGGGATGTTGCGTAGTAATAGCTGCGTTCTTTTGGCAGCAGAGTACAGAGTTGTCATACATTAACCGTGTTAAATTAACTGGATTATTTAAGTCTTCTACGGGGAAATAGATGGCGCTTATTGAAAGTTTTTGTGTTGAAAAGTTGATCTTGCTCATCATAGCAATTAAAATATGCACTAATGTGGGTGAGACTAACATTAAGGTAAATTTCAATAATAACGGTCTTTACTTATCTCGGGTTTGCTTAAAAAGAGGAAAAGATAAGAAGAATTATCCATATACTCCATGGATTCCAACCGTTCTTTTTAGCTTTCATAACTCTGTTGCCCAAAAGAACACAGCTAATAATTTCATGCCAAAAATTGTTACTTGATCGCAACATTTGTTAGGTTAAAATTCCCTACTCTCCTCTTCTTTAGTTTATTTCCGCCCAAGCTGAACTGTGTGCTCAAGATTGCCCCCGAGCTTAGGCAATATCTTAAAATAACAAAGGAAACACAAAAAATTTTTTTAGTTTCATAACTTTTTTTATGACCATACAGGCTAGCTCATTTTAATCCCCTCAGTAGAATGTCTCGAAAAATAATCATCGTAGGAATAAAGGTCCCGAATGAAGGAGGCTATTCACCTCCTAAATGGGGCTTACGGCATCTTTGAAATTTTAAATGAGAACTTCCACTTTTATTGCCTATTCGGCTTCTGCATAAACAAATTCGTAGGGTTCATTTAAATTTATTACGCATTCTTCTACTTAGGAAGAGATGAATTTCTGATCGAATAGTGAATCATCATTGCACCTTTAAATTGATTGATTGTCTATAAATTTATGCATTTCTCCAAGCTTACATATCCGATTAAAAGTAGGACCTCGTAGAAGATATCTGCACCTGCCGCGTCGCCCACTGTGCATTGGTCCGCAAACATAAAAATATTTCCCGGGAGTGAGTAATAAAGGTCTCCTGAAACTTTTCGGTTATCCTGAACCTCTTTGGTCTCTCCTATTGGCATCGTAAGTTCGCTGATCTCTCACGTGATCTAGGATTTCTCTTTGCCAATGCTCAGTGCTAGACGAGTAGCATGTACGGTCGCACTGTGTCCTGAATGCTGCCTCCACTGTTATCTTTTTCACAAACAGATCTAGTGGTGGTAGCTCCCGGAGATTTCTTAGTGTAGTTTTGGTTCTGATCCGAAATTCACCCGTAATCTCTATGTACGCCATCCTTTGTACCATATCCATTTGTCGCCTAAAAGTTACCTGGCATGCCTTAGTCCACCAGTCTACCACAATAAATGTCGGAACATACCTGACCAAAGTGGTGTATCCAGTGTGCTGATCTCGGCGGGATATCATGCTTTAGTCCACAAAGTCTATTGTTGCAACAACACTTTCACTTTAACTATATTTTCTTTAATATGATTTTCCAACACACTCCGGTATTTGGCCTGCCTAGAAACGTTACTTTCAACCAGTGACGTGAATACGTGTCTCTAGAGAACATGGAGTCAATTGTGGCATTTCACAGAAAAGGAGATAGCATCCTTCCCTTCTTCTAAGCCTCGTGTGACCGGTCTGCCGCACGATTTCCAGTTTAGTATGTATGCTGGTAGTCCACCAGCACCTTCTCCATTGTTTTCGACCAAAAACCAGAATAACCGACCTGTCGCAAAACATATAATATTTCTCGAAGCCATGGTAAAGTTGCCTCTTTGCTTCGCAGCAATTATGAAGAAAATATCCCATCCAGGCCCAGAGATTTGAAGGACTCAAAGCCAAGCCACAAACCGCCTGCGGTTAGTTATTCCTCATCGCGTGGTTAAAGGATTTTCTCACCCATTTCTTTAGTTCCTCCACTTCTTCATCTCATCTGGTAGGGGGATCCTGACCACCTACTGTAGCAAGAGGTCATGCTTCCCTAAATACTGATGTTATTAACTCTGGGTATAATTCCACATTTCTAATGATTTTAGGCACCGTCCTTACCTTTTCATTCAGATTCTTCTCCAGCACTTTGGTTTGCTTTGCCGCATACATGTTCCGAGGAATCTTTACAATTCTCTTCCCTTTCCTTGTGGATACATACGTATTTCACCAAAAATTTTATGACCCTGTGGTGAAAAAATGTTTCCCGCTAAATAACTCCTCAATATGCCAGTGTTTTCACCACTTTGATATCGCATATGTTCACTTCAAACATTTCCTTCCGAATGACCTCTATGCCTTCAGTACCTACGTTGGTTTCTTTCAATTACAAATTCGAGAAGAGCCTCACCAGGGTTGTCATTCGTGTTAATCCACTTTGTAGATGGAGGCGCAGTAAATCCCCCAATGTCTCTCTATAACACACGTTCTGATTCTGTTCTCCTCTTCTGCTGCCAGATAATGAAGTATCCGTATACTTTGTGGGACCAGAGGTTCTGCAGAAGAATGTATCCAGATTTTATTCTACAAAGCAGTAAAGCATCATTACCGATGCCTTCGTACTATGATGTAGGTTTTTTAATTATGGTAGAGCCCACTTCCTTTTAATTAATGTTAGCACGATTTCTGAGGTCGATCACTCAGCTGTTTTACCAATGAATGAGCCTCCCTGACCACTGTAAAATAAGAAGCAACAACTTTTAAATGATGTGTGAATGACAGTATCCAAATGTCAAAACCCTGAAAACTGCAAATCAGGGTACAAATAACACAAGGTACACTCTTACCGGAACCCCAGAGCTTTTGTGACGTAAACGTTTGTCCCTTCTTTACTACACCTCACTTGTTTATATTAAACAAATAGCTTAATTAAGACATTAAAATGTTTTTTAACATTTGTACCATGCTGTAAGGCAAGCTGATGTTGCAGCCTAAACAACATGCAAAACAATCATCATTTTCGTAGAAAAGATTTTTGGAACAGTACATCAAAGTTATCTTGAGACTAAAGTTCAAGGTTACTTTGATATAAGAAACATTTTCCACGGTCAGTTTTCGGTTTCCATGCATTACTGAAGGCTTTTATCTGCTGGATAACTTTCGAGTTTAATATTGTTTCTATGGACGAAAATGTCCCATCGGCTGCTAACAGTGAATTGGTGGAACAAACAGGTGTAATTTTTTTCCTTTGAAACTGTAATATGTTATAAAAAGTGGGGGTATCCATGCGCTAGATAATTTATTCTGTAACTAATAAGTCCTCTTTGTTGGCTAGCAACATTTGCTAGTCAATTTGTTTTGAATATATGTACACTAACTAGAAAAAGTCTGCGTACACCCAATAATGCGATACTACTTTTTAGGGAAATTCAAGTTAATTGTGGATTTTGTAATGAAATTTATTTTCTATATATTTTTTGTATATTTACAGTTTAAGAAATGCTAACATAATATACTCTGATTAAATGCAGAATGAAAAATAAAAGTCAGAAGCAACAAAGGTCAGTCAAGTGAAAACTATAAATTATGTTAATTAACTTAAGATTTAATAACTAATTGCACATCCTTTTCTTTTGAGGACTTCCTGCAATCTCTACTGCCTAGAATACGTGAGTTTTGAGGTTTCCTGAGCACTCCAGCAATTCTTCAAAATAACTCCTCAGCACATTCTTCAAAATAACGTGATATTGACGAATGCTTCCTTGTAGTAGATCCCATAAATATTCTGGAGAATTGCGGTGCTGCATGCAACAATTTTGCGACATAAAGCAATCATAACCTCACAATATCCGATGTGTGCTTGGAGTCGTTGTCGTGCATAGGGTACCTAATCCAAATTCCTCAGCGCTTGATTTTAAATTCCGCATATCAGTTAATGGTAGACACGATGAACTCTAATTTTCCTACATCACTACTTGCCATAGACCCACCCAGCTTTACTTCACCACTACCATATTTCAGAATATCAGATTATTTTTTTATTCAATGCTGTGCCTGATTTTCTCCAGACGATTTTCCGACTTTAATCGCGAAAATACAAAATTTACTCCTCAGTCGAAAAAAATGATTTTCTCTTAGAATTTATTTGACTTGCAAGTTGTTAGGTATTGTATTTGTTTGCGAAGATAGTTCGACTTCGGCGAGTGATTCTTGAAAGAAAGTTCTTCTTGTGTGCAATATGCCCGTGAATCCCGACCTTTTCAGTATTTTTCAAGTAGTATCAGCACAAATTTTTCTTACTAAACTTGAGTTCGATGCTTTTAGTGATTTGTCTTGCTGTTGTTCGAGGATCTTTTTCCAATGCATTTATAATAATACGTTTTTCTTTTGGGGTCGACATTTAGGATCGACCAGGTTGTGGTTTTGAGGTGTTAATACCCGTTTTTTCAAAACTTTTCACCACCCATTGCAAAGATGAATGTCGTCTTCCCACAATATTGTCAATTTCTCGAAAACTTTTACGTTTTTTCCGTAGTTCTATAATGCGTTTACGCTCGCATACACAAATTTCTTGCATTTTCGACTTCATATTATCTAATACCGCTCTGATGTGTAATTGTCGCATATGTTACATTAATTGCAGCATTAAGAGATGTGAGAGAATAAAAATTCACCTGAAATTTTCACTACATTTTTTGCAAATAACACAATTTTGGAAGTGTACGCAGACTTTTTCTACTGAATTTTCGTGATATTTTTTGCTTCTGAATTTTTTTCTATATTTGCTCGAAATATATTTTGTTAGCATTTCTTAAAATCTGAATTTACAAAGAATGTATGGACAATAATTTGCATTACAAAACAAACAGCTAGCGTAGCATGTGGTGAAATGTATTTTTAAATTACTTGGTGTGCACAGACTTTTTCTGTCTAGTGTATGTAATTGTTTTCAAAACCTTTGAAGATAAAATTGGCTTTATCACTATGATGTGGGCCTTGAAAATCCTAGACCCGATTATCTTAAGAATTCCTCTTTAAATATGTCTCTAAATAAATACCAACAGTTGCCCACCCCCGTTTAGTAGATTTTTGCAACCTTTTCTCTGGTAATTAGAACTTGTATGGAATGTTATATCGTCCAATACCTCGTAAGCCACAAAAAGTAAATTATACAAAAGAAGGAAAAAACCTCAATCCTTCGATTTTTATTAAATAAGAGAAAATGTTGTTAATATTAATATAAAAATAAATTAAAAAACTATACCCAACGTAATGTAATGTAGCAAATGTAATATCTTGTAACCCTCCATATCAAAGCTGACGAGATGTTGCCACTACCAGTGATGGGCAAATTGTCTACACAACGTAAATTACGCCATTTTCGACGCGTAAATAATGACGTAATCTACGTCGTAATATTTCACGTAGACAATGTAATTTAAGTAAACAATGTAGACAATAGATATTGGGTCCTATCTGGGGAAAAATTTTATGTTATTTTATATCATGTTACACATAATTAATACACGGTTAAAAATCCGAGAGTAAATTCTAATACTCTTCTGATATTAAGGCTTATATTCAATGCAAGTCGTATTCAGTTTTAATCATCCTAAAATATTAAAAGTACATTCAAGTATATGTTGTGTGGCAACACTTTTTGAAAAGTCTTTTTTTCATTTAGCTTATAATTCGTAATAGAATTTTTTTATAGTATATAAGTACTTGTGATATTATCAATAAATTTAGTTCTGACTCTGTTAAATCAGCTGCGACATATCACAAGCACTTGAATAGGGCTTGTCTACCAAAAGTTTACATTGTCTACCAAAAGTTTACATTGTCTACGTAAACTATGCATTATCTACATTGTCTACGCATTATCTACCTCGGAATGCAGACAATGCAAATCTACGCGTAAATGCCCATCACTGGCCACGACAACTAAGATTACGTGATATTGCACTAAGGCAGATAAATGTAATTTCTAATTGTTTTATTTCTAATAAAACATTGCCAGAACGTGCTTAATAGGTTTACGTAACGAACGATAACAAAACCTCAATTTTGATGGTTGTGTGGGTTACTAGATATTGTTTGCGCATGGTCGATATACTTGTTTGGAAGGGAAAAATTAGAAGAGAACACGATGGACACAAGCCAATGGAAGGAATTCTACTGAAGAAACATCTATGACTTGCCCAGGTGTTTTCTACAAGTCGTCGCTGACAAATGTCTGCATTTTTCAGATTAAAATTATATTAAAATTGAATTAGATAAAAATAGTTTTAAGGACATAAAGGTCTACAAACGTTAGCATAAATTCTGTATTAAATTAATGTAATAATGACTATACCAACAAGATAAGTCATGTCGCTATGCTTTACATGTTTTTAGAGAATGTTTTCCTAGCCTCCTTTCATTTATTTTTCGCATAGCTTCCTAATATATACAAAAACCCGTCCTAGATAGCTAAGATAAGGTAATGTGCACATGTTAAGCTGTAAAATATGATACCATTCAAAAGTTGCTTTTCTGTGCTACTTCATTTTTCACAGATATTAATTGGGAAAAACGAAAGAACGTAATCCTCATTCCTATGTAAATTCCGATGCAGTCCCCGAGGCACACAATAGTGCCACATTTCTGGCAGGTAGCACTGAACCATAATCCGTATATAAGCCGTAAGAAATCCCAAAAGCTACACACGCCACTAAGGAATTCCCCGGGATAGTAATAAACCAGTTACCAATTGAATGCTAGTTACAGCCAATATAGGCGGAAGGAGTCCATAAATAATAGCAGAAAGTGATCAATTCCTACATGGACGATAGTGCAGCTTCCACGGCCGTATAAAAGGAAGAAAAATCGCCCAGAAATAGTCAGCGGAACATCCACGTAAAGTGTAAAGAACTATGGAAGCAAATAAGAAGCTTCTTATGAAATATGCCATCACTTGCTTCTCCATGTTCTGCATACAATGAAGAAATAATTTCTCTACTTCATATTCTAGCACTGCTTCTAAACATAACAAATGCGGCCATATTCACCGCGGTACTGGATGCTCTGATCTACTGGCCATGCTGTTCTCATGCGCATTGCATCAAGCGCACATAAATTTCTGAATTACCTGGCGACAAATTCTTTCTTTATTGCTCGGCGAACAATACCGCAACAAGTCATTTATATCCGCGCATTATGCAGTCACTTGAGGCCTGCAGATTGGCTGCTTTCATGACGCGCTGCGATATAATTGGAAGTTGGAGAGTTGCAGAATCGTATACAACAGTTGTACTGGCCCGATGTCAAAACATAAATTAAAAGTCAAAACATCGACGGTGTCGTTTGTTACATGGTCAGGCAGTAGTGGATCTCAAATAGCCGGGGAAAAATCGGCGACAACGCATTACCAGCAGTACCACTTTCTACTATGGGCGCATCAGCACTCCTCATGGGGATGACCTTTTGGAGTATCTGATCTATCACGTTGAAGAGACCATTTCCAATGTAATTGCACCTGCGAAAATAGTGCCCCCTAACGTTCTCAATTGCTTCGAGATGACAAGCGATTTTAATAAGCTGCAGGTGACACAAATTAATGTGCAGGTCACTGGCTGTGCACCTTCTTGACACGCATGCAATGGAAGAGACCATATAACGGTTGATCGCAAAGATTGATTTCATCTGCACAATTAAAAGGACAAATGTCAAAGGTGCAGGCAGCTAAGTTTCCGTTTGACTAATTTCTTTCTCTGGAGGTTCGTTAAGAAGAGCGCAAGACTTTTTTCAAGAAATCTTGAAGTTTGCAGAGATACAGCAAGGCGGAAGTAAACTCGGCTTTATCCAAAATGCGTTTATATTAATATTTTAGTATTTGTAGCATTTGATTGGATCTTGATGGCACGGAATGTATTACACCACCTGAAGATTTACGTAACAATATAGCCCAATGGCCTCTTAACTAACATTTCATTTCGTCTGTTCTCGTAACCATTATGCTGGACTCACTCCTCTTTTAAAATTTTAGAGACCGGGTACGGCAATTGCGTCCTAACTTAAACTAACGTTATATACCAGGAAGGCCAATTGCCATCCTATGTGAAATAATCATATTGCGATCATTTTATACCATTTTCAGATTAAATTAAACGATTCGCTGATCCAGTGCAACCTTATAAAAGTTGAACGCAACCTTACACCAAATTAAACAAAACTTTACCCGGAATAAACGAAGCTTTAAATAAATTTTAGGAGGCCTTTAATAATTCAAACAAACCATACGCAATCAATTTTAAACTTTCTACAATTGGAAATCAAACTGTAAGCAAATCAAAAAAGGCTCTAGTGAAACCCCCGTAAGGAGGTAAAATTGTTACCCTGATTATTAGTGGTGGAATCATTTATCAGCCTCTGTTAACAAATTCTGAAAAGTTTTGTTTTTTCTAAGATGACTTTTGGAGAAATTGCAAAGTTAACATCTTGAAGGCGAATGGGTAATCATAGATCATATTCGCTTTCACAAAACACGTGAAGTTTCAGGAATTTTCCGGGACTCTGCATTTCGTTTGCAACTTTTACCTCCTGATTATGAATCCGATCGGAAATTCTTTTTCCAAAATTAAATTAGCTGCTAAAAGATTATTATCAAACCTTCAGTCAACATAGAATCGATTATTGTGCCAACTGTTTAACACGTTCCCTGCCAGACTTTAACAACTGAGAGTGACTCTCCCATACACGTTCAAATTACTTGTTATGTTCTCAAGAAAGAGAAACGTGTACCGCAAACGGTACACAGTGGCAGGGAACGCGTTAATGATGATGCAACTAGGTCCTGCTATTTATTTGTTTATGGTTTTTAATTTCTTTAAATTTTTTTTTATTTGCTCAGTTTGATTTCCAATTGTAGAATATTTAATTCTGATTGATATAATTTATTTGGAATATTAAAGGTTTTCTAAAATTTGTCTAAAGTTTCATTTATTCCGGGTAAAGTTTGTTTCATTTGCTAAAGGTTGTGTTCAATTTTTGAAAAGTTGCGCTGAATCTGCGAATCGTTCTGTTTAATCTGAAAATGGCATGGAGGACTCAGATATTCCCAAGAATTATGACCATAATGTCACTGGCGATAGTGCACCTGAAAGTGCCTCTGATAACTTATTTTCTATAAGACGTCATCCGCATATTCTACGTGTAGTTTATAGCTACTCCGAAGAGGAAAACGGTGTTCAATCAGAATAGAAAAATTATGACTAACATTTAATCCAAATAAAAGGAACATAAACGATATTGTGAGCCTGTGTATTGGAGAAGATTTGTTGCAAGCGATTGCAACTGAAACAAATCGCTTATTAGATGCGTTCCGTTGGGCTGTGAAAAGAACTCCTAAATACTTTTATCTACTGCAATTACTCAAGTTCTTACTAGCGATTAGATATGGTTTGCTCCTAATAAGGCAAGCTTGCGTTCCATTCGCAAAGTGCTCATGAGTACTTTACACAATCCCACGGAACGCAGCTATTATCACCAAAATTCGAACGTCTATAAATTACCCAAAAATAGTAAAACATGGTGTGGTGTGATGTGACAGTGTTCGAATTGAAAAAGTGGTTAGCTCTAGTTATTATTGTGGGATTAGTGAAGAAGTATTGACTGTAGTGTCAGTAGTATGTTTTGGGGAGTTCTGGCTTATTCCAATCCTAAGCTTCCCCGCGGGCTTTATGCTAAAGCCTTCCCCCAAGTTTTTCCGAAAGCCCCTCCCCCCTCCCAAAGCTTTACCCTAAAGCTTCACCCGGAGGTTTCAACCTAAACTCTGGCGGTGCACCTAACAAGTTTATTACCAAAACCTGGCCCTGAGGCTCCAACCTAAAAGCTGGCGACGCTACCTAGAATCAGGGAGCATCTAAAAGTTTTACCCAAAGCCTCTACCTGCAGCATGATGCCTGAAACACAACAACTCTGAGCCAATGCCGAGAGAGATTGCAAGATAAGGAGTTAAAGGAAAGAAATTTGCTCTATATTTAGAAGTCACGCGGGTTTAAATGCAGGTAGGTTTATATGCTGATAATTAAGATGTAGAAATCAAGGCGAAGGTGAAGTGCATTGACAGCAAGCTTTAATGTGACTTATTATGGAATGATTTGATAAGCATGTAAATTAAAAAAGCTCTCTTACTATACGTTTTATTTGAATGTCTCAAGAAGCACTCAAGCGAAAGCTTTGTATATCCCCAAGCACATTTCGGCGGGCGGGTGTTAAAAGCCTCTTGAAGATCGGAAGAGCA
>QYTT01095100.1:18956-37993 GCA_006980735.1 Dasypogon diadema
TGGGTCAGTATAGCACAAGGTACACTTTGATAATGAAATTATTTTTCCCGTTGCAACTGATACAAATTACTTTGAAATAAACAAGAATGAACATGTTAAATATTGTCTCATTTTCAACGACATATCAGAACGTCATGTGCGACTTTGGGATGTTGTGTTATAATAACGAATTGAAATGTAACTACATAGAGTGCTGAATTATTAAGAAAAATATATCCGAAATTTATGTAAAGCTTATTAAAGAATCACTTAAGGTTAGGAAAGCAACTAAAATGTTGCAGTAATTTAACAAAAATAAATGCCAACAGTATCAAATAAATTATAAACGTAATAACTCATGTATATGACTAATAAAGCAAAAAAATGTAGATTAATAGCACTACGAACTCCTGCGAACTATTAATTTAAAATTTAAACCTACTACCGGTTACTTGGTTCAACTGTTGATAGATTTTCTCCATACTGAACGAAACGCAGTGATGGGCATTTACGCGTAGAATTGCATTGTTTACATTCCGGGGTAAACAATGCGTAAACAATGTAGATAATTCATAGTCTACGTAGACAATGTAAACTTTTGATAGAGTCAGGCCCCATTTATTTGCTTGCTCCGTACTGTAGCTGATTTAGCAAAGTTAATTAAAAACGAGGTTTTTCTACACCAAATAATTGTATTATATGGAGCTAGATGTGTAATTTTTCCATACAAAATATCACATTTTAACTGGGCTTTATGAACTGGCTGCACATAACTAAACTAAAAAAATATAACTAAATCGGAAAATGGTTATGTCAAGTGCATATTTAGCACAGTTTGCTACTTTAGTAGTTCTGCTAAATTTTTTGTATATAAAGAAGGCTATTCTAAACAATGCAACATTTTATAAATTTGTACGCAGATCGTATTGTGATCTGAAAAAAGTCAAATAATGAAATAGTGAATCCCTGGCGATATATCTGGTTCTCAGAATGGAACAGAAAAATTTAAGAGAAAAAGATGCATTACACCATATATCTCATTTTTATTTAATGTCTCAGTGAAAAGAGTACTAAATATCCCAGCCCAGTAAAAAAAATTGCTTTAGAAACATATTTTTTTAATTGACAGTCAAAGGAGACAACGACATCTTATAGACAAAGAACACCCGACAAAACAAAAGCGATGTGCATGCTCTGATTCATACTGTCTCTAATTAATATAAAATACGGATCTTCTCTAAACAGTGTCCAACTGGAAATATTACAACTAGAACTATGATTGCTTGAGAAATGACATAAATTTTCTACGTTACCTACCAGAAGTGTCAGATACATCCAATTTTCTCATTGCTTCTGTTAATAAAACATTTCGAGACTGCAATTGGGTAACAAGAAAGCATGAAAAATTTATCAAATCTGCAGGTTAAAAAAGATATAGACTCAAGATCTCGTATACTCTTGTAATTCCTGCTTTTTACAGGTATAAGGAAGAACATAAATCAAATTTGTAAACTATCAATTTGAGTTGTTCTTCCCTGACACCACAGAAATATTTTAGTCTATTATTTTTGAGCTAGTGCTAAAAGAAACAAAATCTATCCCCTTAGGATAACTCCTTCCCCTTATAATTACATGGACAAAGCTACCGTTTTTTTGGGTTGTTGCATCTTCCAGATTTCCTCAGAACTTAAGCCTTAGATCCTCTTAAAATTAGTTAATAATAATAAACCTTTGTTTTAATAAAATATAATAATCAAATTTCTCAGATTTTTCCTGGAAATTCCGCAACCTACATATTTTTTAAAGTACCTACGTGGTTCAAAAAAATACTATTAGTATTAGTTCGGAACGGCGGGTGCTACCCTCGCCTGTGAAGAGGTTTTTTTGCAGAATGCACCAGTGGTACTCTGACTAGTAGACAGGTATTTTTGCGGAACGCACTGGTGGTACACTGGTACCCAACTTGTTAATGCAACTTCTTTCTCACTATTAGAAAGATAGTAGCTAACTTTTAAATTCTCATCTAATCCCCTTTGTTTTCTAGTCTATGGTTTCGAACCTTTAACTCATTGAGATGTAAAAAATACTTCAACCGGGAGAAACTAAATAGGCCAGGTATTGTAAATATATAAAATACATATCGCTGTAATCAGTTTATTTTTGGATGAATTGTGATAAGGATCATCAGTTAACACAAATTCTAATTGCTACTAATATAAAATTATTCTGAAATCCTAAGAAAATTACCTTTCATTTCACCTCTCTCCATTTTTGAATTGTCAATAGTTTAATTTAATGTTAAATATGTACTAATTTCTGGATTGTAATACGGAATTATTGGTTTACTGATTTCAATTTCTGTTGTACTTTTTCAATTTTGGCACTGAAAACTTTGCACCACTTTATAATCTGAGCAGTTGTACTAGAACTTATGTACATTTCATGGAAATCGGAAGAAGCAATAACTGAAGTATTGAAAGTCGACATAAATAGAACAAACGTTTTAAGGTTTTTGAATTCAAAAGTTTCTTACTTCTGTAGGAAAGACTGTAGGTGGTAAAATTGGAAACAGTCCTCTCCAGACAAAAGGGAAATGGTGAAATATTAAAAATGTAAACTTGTAGGAAAGATGAATGAAGAGTTAGTAAAATACAAAATGACATGATAGAAGAGCAGATATAAGAAAATATAAGAAAAACTGAAATCAAATACTCCTAATAAATAAAATATATTAGGAAATAAATGTTTATGAAACAATAACAATAATATTTTACGGATAATAGTGCTAAAAAACATCGTAAGTTTATTCGTGCATTCCTCTTACCACTTTGTCAAGTTTATTTCATAATTTAATTCATATAATATTCGTTGTCTACATTGTTGACATAGATTACATTGTGTACGTTAAATACTGCGACGAAAACTACGTCATTTTTTACGCGTCGGCAATGGCGTAATTTACGTCGTGTAGACAATTTGCCCATCACTGACGAAACGTCATCTGCCTGATTGGAGGAAATAACACGGACAATTTTGGTCACCTACGACAGCTGCTTACTTGCGAGTTCCTCCTTTTTCCAGGAGGGCATTAGAAGTGAAACTCCAAAATTTTGGGTGCATGAGACAGAGGATCTGGAGAAAAGAAAGTAAAAGTGCAAAACTTTATTTAAAAAAATTAAAGTCCGCATAAAAAGGAAAAAAACATACGGAAAGCCAAACGTAAGTGAGAAGGTGATTCGAGTTAACCAGGTATCCCGGAGGAAAGTCACAGTGGTGGAGTCGACTACTGCACCAAATGGCCCAGTAACAAGCCTGGACCAGGACTTGATATAGCACCATATTCTTCTGGCAATCGATGTAGATCGAAGTTGGAGATTCACCCTGTGCAATTTCAAGAGGAAAAAACTTTAGCATAGAACTTATGCACTCGTAATTGAACCAAAAGATCCTTCTTTATTAACATTTTACACTTATGTATCAGTTGATGGCATTTTAAATCCAATATTAGAATAGTTATTGAATGCATTTTGAAAATAGCTGGATTTGACATGACATTCATCAGAAATCTAACGTACACATGTAATCTCTATACATCTGATTTATAGAAAAAGCGCTAGGTAAGTACTGTCGTGAAGGGAATTTTGTGTCTCAATGATTTTGTGTTTACTTATGTACTTTATAATGGCTTACATTTTTAACGAATACTTGGCAGACACTCTGTATCCTCCATGATTCTCTTTAGATGCAGGTCAAAGAAGGGTATGTCATTGGCATACGCCTTTTACCCTTTTACTGGTTACTCGTAAAGCGCTCATAAAACTTGTCCTGCAGAACCTGAGGGGCTTTTGGGGACGTAATGCCCCGCCCGAAATGTTTTTGGAGGATTAATCAGTTTTGGGACGCGAATTATAGTATCCGCAAGTATAAACGAATCTTGTTCTTCTTTACTCCTTGATTGATATAAGCTGTCCCAAAGTGTGTATAAATCTCAGTCAAGATCCTCGCATTTAAGTCTTCTGCCTTTGTGTATATAATTTGGAATTTTTGGAAGTTCAATGGCCTTTGGTCTGGATTAAATTAATAATAGCCATTAAGATATTTATGTTTAATATTTTTAGAGAAAATTCTCACTTCCTTCTTCTTTTGCTTTTTTCTCTCTTTTTCCAATTTTCTTTATTAATTGATCGTTTTGTATCTTTTTTACCTGCTTTCACTAGTTAAGGTGATTTTAAATACAGGTTTAAGGTCATTTTTAAATACAGAATTTTAAATAACTATAAGCTAGAACACACACCTAACTGTGTTCTAAGTGGAAAAAATATCATATAATATCCTAGCTGGAAAACTGAGTAGGCCTTCCTCTGGGAGGAATATTGAAACAGTTCGGTTTTGTAAACATTTCTGAAAACTTCCCTAAACTTCCATTTGAAGCTATAAAGAAGGAAAACCCGACAAGAATTTTTTAGTATGCCTTCGTTCCAATGACATCCTATGTAAAAATGAAAATAACTAAGAAACGAAGAGGCATTCCTTCTTAACTTCCATACGAGTCCTTAATAATGCATAATGAAGACTTCTTTTTCCAACTGGGATTATAAAGGAAAATTGACATTTTTACTGTTACGCTAACTACAAAACATATGCAAAATAGAGTAAAAAGCATTTTTATTACTTGCAATGCGTAGACAATTAAAGAAGATAAACGAGGGAGTTGCCAACTCAATTACTTTTTAAAGTGCCAAAGATTCCAAAAGACACAAATACAGATTGAATTTTGAAGATTCACACTTCATGCGCACAGTTCGTGAGAAGTAACTAATTATGTGTAGTTAGTTTCGGCAATTTTCCTCCTTTTGAACGTGTTTATTATCACTTTATGCTTTCACAGCAGATACACAAGATACATGTCGCTTATTTTTCAATCTCCTATAAAATATTCAAACTTCACAAAAATTCGGAGACGGGCACTAAAGGACGTTTCCTTGTTAATGCAGCTAAATAAATTTTGGTTAATTAGCCGCCTGCACACAATTTTCTTTTATTTATGAAAGAAAGTCCTAACGGATTTGGATTTTGTTAATTTCATAGAACTGGACTTTGGTTTTAGTTATTGCATACAAAACTTCTACAGAATTTACTTACTTATAAAGCAACGTATGCGCAAATATTATAAAATTTTTAGAAATATTTTAGGTCAATATTTGATTTATAAGAAAATGAATTCAAACATAAAAGTTTCCCTAACTACTTTAGATTTTGTGTTATTCTCATGTAATCAAGAACTTCCTGGTGTTAACTAATTAAAGAAGAACTTTCAGAAGACAAAGTACTTTGTTCCCACCCGCAATGAAATTACACTGCCTGAGTACCCAGCAGCGAACTATTCACAATGTCTCTGAAACAATATTGAGTTGCAAAGATGCTGGACCGATAAAAGAACAATGTGGGCGCTCAAGGTATAAGCCTGATATGTGAGAATATACGGACGAGGATTCACGAACGCTTCGCTGCTCACCTATGGGCTCTACGCTGATAGCCTTAATTGTTTCATTGGTCTTCGATGGTAATTTACTTTAAAGAAACTATTCCGCACGACGAACAACCAAACGAGGTGAGTAGCAGTCGGCTCGAGACAAGGGGTACCTCAGGTGTTAGAAGTACAACCGCGCTAGATCTGATACTATCAGAGAATTGGTGCGCAGATACTTTGCATCTTATTTAGCTTCAACACCTCTAAGCCGTAAGCCATGCCACTATCGTAAGTTGCGGCTCATTGTCGGCTAAGTAAATTCCCCCAGTGCTGAAATTTTGATGTCTATCGGGATATTACGGGTGCTGTATTTGGTTACAGAATCGATGATTGGAATTCTGTGTTGAAATCCTTTCAAAAGGGGAATTTCACATGACAACATCATTTAGACGACGGTAATCGTCAATGTGAAGAGTACAAAGTTTCAAGTTCTGATCGGATCGCACGATAGCAATTTAATTTATGAGAAGAAAGTGTAGGAGAGGTGTCTTTCGGAAAAAGTGCTGGCTGAGGAGATTTTTCGCGCTGAATGTGACCCTGAAACCATTATTAACGATTTATCCTTTCGTTCGGTACCCTTGATCTTATGAAATATTCTCTGACAGATCAAAGCTGTCCCGCCAGGCCCGATCAGCGATCATTGCAAATGAGATTATCACCATCTATCGAAGATATCACGACAAATAGTATAATCCATCGTATCCAATCCTAGAGAGAAGGGCAAGCATAAATTCTCCTCCAGTCACGTAAGGTGTCGATGAGTGCACTTATAGCCTCATCGTGAACTTTCCAGGCATAAATATGCATTCTGCTTGACAAACACTTAAGGCATGTGACCTCGCCGACAATGCGACAGGCGTCATTTGTCGTTTTCTCTGCTCTGAACTTGGTGACACCTTTCTAACCGACAAATGTCATGCCAGGTGAACCTCTCCCGACACAGAATAAGATCGCTGAAGTGGCTCTATCTGCGATTTGAGAGTCAACCTATCTCCACATTATAATCATCTTTGTAAATCTTTAGCTCCATAAACGCGCCAGCTCCGGCTCTTATCATCTGAGGTCTCATTATTCCACAATGTGAATTGTTAGGGAAGCGAAATTGCATCTGAGGCAACTTCAAAGGTGCCTCCGCCGATGCTTTATTCTGGCTCGTTTGAAAGGGCTACCGGCATATCTCAACGTCTGCATTTCACATATAGATGTGGTGCATAACTGCATACGGCATAAGAAATTGCAGCCACCAACCACATATTGAGGAAGATACCTGCGCCTAGGGTTTTTCCGCTTTCCACCTGGTCGGTACAGAGTTTTTGTGTGTGGCTCAACATAGACCTTTTATAATGGCCAGACTGTCTTAAATCAAACAAATGCGATTATTAGCAATAATTTGTGTCAACGTGGTTACAATTATCGGATAGTTAAATGACTTAAGCGGAGACGATGCCACAGATTGGAATTTCTGATTAGTCCCCATGTTATTTAGTGCCAACGTTGTCAGCTGACGAGCGATGTTACATTCTTACTTTTGCTTGGAAGCGTTGCGGAGAATGAATGAGATTGGCAAATGGTAAGTGACTAATAAGGCAATTATAGATATTTTTACCTTCGCCAATGTCAAATAACGTTTTAAAAAGTACAAATAAGCTGTAGGTTTACTTTAGTGTTATATAAAATGTATTTCAATCGGTCTCACTGTTCGGAAATGTTGTGTGCTCTATTCCTAAAGCAATTTGTCTTAAAATCTAGAAATCCATATGTGGGCATTTTGCTATCAAGTCTTATAAAGTGTTTTGCAATAATTTGTCTCATAAATAGGACACAAATTGAATATTCAGAATTTTAGTTTTTAGTACAATTTAACTTACCACCTCTAATATTTGTTACATGATTGTTTTGATATATTTTCAAAGAATTTTTGGATAATAGGTACAAATTTTAAGGTGTTTCCTTCTTTTCTTCCAAAAACCTGTAACGTTTCCAAATCTTTCTTAAACGATTCTCCTTTCCGAGTCGGTTACAAAGGAGAAATTTTGTAACTACGATCAAAATCTAAATGTACTTTTTCGCTAAAAATTCGAATAAAGAACCCCAGCAACGGTAGAAATAACTTAATTCTAGTTCCTGAAATTTTATATCTTGTGCAAATTTCACCTGAATTAGAAACTCCACGCTCGGGTTATCTTGTCCGAATGACCAATTGCGTTTCTATAATTTTGGCAGTGGTGGAGAGCTGCAGGTGGCCGAGTGGCCTGAGACGCACGTTTGAAGACTTTCTAATGGCGCGGTGATATATCTCAGTACCAGCGGTTGAGGCAATTCTATTGACGAGAATTGTACTTTCGAAGCCACTAAGGTGTTGCATAGTAAAAATTTCATGCCGATAACTGTGGCTTACTTACCACATTTGTCAACCTCAAATTTCCCACTCTCCTCTTCACTAAAATTTCCCTTAATTTAAACACATTGAACTCTTTTAGGCGAAATTGGGCTTATATACTTCGTCAGCCCATGTACTGCTATCTTGAAGCGTTCATAAAAAAGAGTTCAATGTTCTTGCTCTTGTGCATGGCTTGTAATTTCGAAGGTCTTAGTTATAATCAACCAAGTTCACAAACTCAAATACAGCGATATGGCTGTGCACAGAGACTGGTCCGCACTCATGAGGAAAAAGCCATATTTTTGGGCAGAATTAGGCACGAAATACTGAAGGTCAATAAAACAAAGTGCACTGTACTTCGCAGTGACAAACTGGTTACACAAACCAAAAGCTTTCAATGGGATGATGGCAAATTTGTCCTCAGAACCAGGGACGGGTTTGATGAGCTCAGCAGCAGTGATGGGAAAATTGTCTCCACAACGTAAATTACGCCATTGTCGACGCGTAAATAATGACGTAGTCTACGTCGCGATATTTCATGTAATCTATGTAAACAATGTAGACAATAGATATTGGGTTTTATCTGGACGACTCCGACATTCAACTCACAAATAATTCTCATTGATAAATCGAATTTGACCAATGTTTCGTGACGTCACTCTGGATAAATGGAGCTGGAATCTTTATCAGAGGAAGGATATACATGGTTTTGGTAGAATTCCAATTAAAAGCGAGCAAAAGAGACGTGCATTTTTTGTGGAATTTTTAGTGTATGAAATCAGCGTTTATTTTACATATTTTTTCGGTTTTTACTACATTACATTAAAGCATTACATTAAAGAATCATGGGACCAATTTTTGCAATCAGTATATCTTTCTCACTTCCTCTTACAATCGTACAGTGACAGTGGCTGAACAAAATGTTCAGTGGGTTAAAGGATAAGCAGGCATTAAATATGTTAAAAATAGATGGACTTAGCGAAATATATTTTAGTCTTTTATGCACTTAACATCGTTTTTGAAGTCTTGTTAACTATTCGAAAATGCCTTTCGTGTGTTATAACGCGCACTACAGTGCATGCGCTAAGCGCACGTGAAAAAGGCATCGTGGAACCGTGCCTTAAGTTTACTGCCCCACTCTGGGAACTAGCAAGCCCTAAAATAACAGACTCAGGCAGGAAGCTCATATACAGCATACAGGGACTTTCTGTTTTATTGCCATAACACGATCACAATTTGTGAAAAAAATTATAAGTTTCTCAAATGGCTTTACATGTGCCAAATGTGCGAATAATAGCTGCGCAATTTAGCTCTATTAATATATCTAATAAATATGTACACAAATATGTAAATCCCAGTTAAAGTATTTTGTATGGACAAATTATACAACTAGCGCCATATAGTGTAGTTATTTAGTTGAAATATCTGTTTTGCCCCCTTGGGTTTGATAAAATGTCAAAGTAATTCTTTAAAATCAGCTGCAGCATATCGCAAGTACATGAATAGGGCCTGTCTGCCAAAAGTATACATTGTCTACCAAAAGTTTACATTGTCTACGCATTGTCTACCCCATAGTGCAGACAATGCAAATCTACGCATAAATTCCCATCGCTGCTCGGGAGACTATATAATAAAGACTTAAAATTTATAAATAAACTAATTTCCAGCTCCACAAGTAATGCACAATATGGACTGCCAATCTACACAGATAATCTTTGGCGATCGTCATCCACATTAATTTGAAATATTAAAACTTTCCGCTGGGTAGTGAAAATTACAAATGGGGTCCTGCAAGATAGTCCTGTAAGCAGTCGCTGGAGTCTGAATTGGAGTTGGAGTACAGGTGAACCACGTGGGAGTAAAGCTGAAGAAACATATGTTAAGCGCTTTAGTAGGTAGAATTAGATGAGTAGGTTATTTGTATGAAAACAATAAACTCAGTATTTGCACTGAACACAAAATATGTTTGTGTTAAGAACCCGAAAAATGTTTTGTTATCGTATAATATCCGCAGTTTCAGAAACAAATGTATTTATCCAATTTTCTTTAGTTTTGTAAGTGTTTTGACATGTTTATGCTTCACAAGATTTTTATTATAGAAGATAATTTCAGTGAATATAAAAAATATTTCACAGGATCTCAACAGCAACCGAATCAAGACAAGGAAGAGTGAAGGGGGGATGCTGTTAGATATCAAGCTAAATTATTCTAATATAGATAGAAACAAACATTCGTAAATTTTATTTAATATCCACACAACTGAAACGAAGAGTGTAATTGTTTAAATGAGTTTAGAAAATTATTTCTTTACCGGGGACTTGAATTCCCGGCTCGGGGCATTGCCGAACTTACGGATGAAAGATAATACAATTAATTATAATTTGGCAAATGATCGTAAATCAAAAGATAATGTGGTTAATGGCCAAGGTAAGAACATCTTAGATTTTGGTCTGATCGTACTAAACAGTAGGACGCCGAGTGATTTAAATAGTGAATATACCTTCGCTGAAGCTACAGGGTTATCGGTGATTGACAAATTTCAAGTTATTCAAATGAATTGTTCAGACCATTTACAACTTCCATTGAGTTTAAAAAGCTGGAAAAAACAATGAAATTTTTACCAAAGTTGTTTCTGTTTTCATTTAAACTTAGTATAACTCCTCAGTTAAGTTTAGTCAGTGAGTTTAATAAGAGGCAAGGAAAAAAGCTTAGACCAATTACGTTATACCCTAGACGTAGAGAAGAAAATCGAATAATGCGTTTGTAGCTAATTGTCTGCGCCTATTTATTTTACATATTCGCTGTGGATGCATTCTTTAGCTTTAGTGACTCCTATAGGTGAATTACATATTTGAACGTAAAACTTTACGTTCTCTCAATTTTCGACGTGGAAAATGGGGTACCTACCACATTTAAAAATAAAATTGTCCTGTAAGTGACCCTTAAGTTGGATCCCGAGTCAAGTCCCTAATTTACCCTCAAATTTTTTTCCAAAATATTTTTCCCTAAATTTAAATTTTTCTGGATATTCCATCAACATTTTACCCTTAGTGCACTCTGTATGTTATGCAATCTATGAAATTTTTAAAATTATATCCGCCATATTGCATTCATCATATTGAACTTGTGTAAAATAGAATCTTAATTCCGCAATCATCAATCCCGAAACTTATAAGCTCCTCATTTTATTAACATTTCATTAAAATATTAAGCAAGTTTCCCGCCATATTGCATCCGCCAAAAAAACAATAACTGTCAAACATCCAATACACTCAAGTATGATAGAAAACCGGTGAAGCCTAAGTATGAACTTCCAGATATCCCAGAAATGGCAGACATCGACATATATACTATAAATAACAAATATATACTAACCCTCATAGATAAGTTTTCGAAATTTGCAGCCACTCTAGTAGCCACGAACAGCCTTAACATCATTAAAGTCATCAAAAATGAGTCTTCACGGTATTTCATTCAGACAGAGCATCGGACCAAGAAACAATGTTCACCTTTAATATTTTTAAAGATATTTGTCATCAATACGAAATCAAGCTACTTTCTTTCAGCAAACTTCCAGTAATTCTCCTGTGGAAAGGCTTCATATTACCCTCACTGAAATTTATAGAATTATTCCTAATAAATACAAAGAGAAAATAGATCATGATGAAATTTTAGCCGAAACACTAATTACATATAACGATGCTATACATTCCACAACGAAACATACTCCATTTGAACTTTGTACTGGTAGGACCTTTCAATTCAATAAAAACGTTAAATTCAAGACTGGAACATGAATACTTAACAAAACTTAATCAATTTTAAATCCGAACTATATCCTTCAATAAAAATGGATGTAGAAAATTTAATTAACAAACGAAGAAGAAGCCAAAAGAAATAGTAAGAACGAATTTATATATAGAAAGGAATATCGTTCGAATAAACCAATAAACTAATGTCTAGATTTAGTAACCAAAGGGTCAAGAAAAATAAAAAAATAATGGTAATTACTAACAAGAACCAAAAATTGCATAAATCAAAAATTAAAAAAGGGCAAAAATTCCAGACTAACGATATCTTGCCAATGAACCTGGGCAAACAGAATCATTCATGGATACAACAACTTCCTCCACATTATTAGGCTAAATACATACAGAGAAAGTATTAACAGAAATAAAACGACAATAGGCAACCATAAAAATCAAACGTCTTAGATCAGAAATTGAAATCTCTTTCTCCAAACACCAGAAGTAAAAGAGGATTAATCAAATTACCGGGAATATGGATGCTAATGATGCAGAGAGACTTAAAAAAGAAATTGAATTAATCTTGTCAAACAAAGAAAAGTTTAAATTCGAATTAAATAAATAAACCGCTTTAAATACTAAAATGATCGGGAGATTTGAAAATATTACGATCCACATAAATGAACAACAAAGAATAATTGAACATATTTTAAGCAATCTTAAGAACAAAATTAAAAGTAAAAACTACTTGCAGTTTATTAATCTTATTAACTATAATATTGCCACAGAATGACAGGTGAAAAAAATAAATATTGATACAAATTGCATCAGAAAAATCATCAAAAACATCCCAGCATCCTGTGAACTATTCGAAACCGAAGAAATCATGGAGATATATCAACCCGAACCAAATAATATCCTATACGCTAATATTCCACCACACCAACAAAACTAAATTCAACCTCCGGACACAACCTTGGAGAAATTTTTGGTGCTGTTGCATGGAAATAATAACTAAAGGAAAGGCCATAACCCCGGGAAAATTAAGCATTTTTCTGTATGTGGTAGGATAGTAGCAATGTGTTAGTTTTTGCCATAGAAGTAGTCAATCAGTGGTAATTTTAGAGTGGGTAAATATATTTTGTCGTATAAGTATTTTGCATAAACGTTTGATGATACCAAAAGTAATAAAAAGTTTGAAAAGAACTTCCTATATGGACCTATTAACTCATTTGTTATTTCACACGGAATCTCACAATTGTTTGTTATATCTCACAATTATTTGTAAAAATTTTTTCGATGCCCCCATTAATTACAACTAAAATTTCTTGGTGCTGCCATTGGAAAAGAAAGGCGATTTTAAAACCCGGGGAACTGACAATGTAAACAATTCGAGAAGGGTGAATTTAAACTTAATTTTACAGGTAATTTATTCAATTCCAACAGACATTTTGCCATTATTTCTTTAAAAAACACCAAGAACCTCTTTTAAATCACTTTAACTTCCCTTAAAAATAACTTTCCGGCTGAATATCGCCGATTGTTTTTACAACACAAGACAGCGCACTTCATGGTAAAAATTCCACGTTTTTCGGCCTTTATTAAAAATTATCTTTTGTAAGAAGCAAACTGCCACTATGTTTTATATTCTCACAAAACTTTCACTTTCTATTTTACGTAAAAATTCACAAAAACACTTAAAACGCGACTTCGTACATTGATCTCATCAAAATGACATCGAGAAACGTCAAAGAAGGCGAGGCTCTCTTTGCCCGTTTTACCCCTTGTCAACAAGTGGAAATGCTTATCACACGTACACGGATTTTATACATGAGGGCCTTTCCTTTAGTTATTATTTCCATGTGCTGGTGTAATCTATACTTTCATCAGTGCGAAGTCACGATAAACGAGATAACGAAGGCCACCCCGAAGATATTGGGGCGAAATTCATATTCAACGGACATTCAACCAACCCTCTACAATAAAAATTAATTTTACTATCAGCAACGACATCTCATTAAAAAATAATATTAACAAAAGCGAATCCATCAGATCTTAGAGGTTTATACACATCAAAAAGACCAGCTTTTTTCACTTCAGTTGCCACACTTGGGGCCTTAGTAGCCATAGCAGTAGTCTACATCTCCATCAAATGCCGGAAACAGGTCATCAAGAGATTTCTTCTCCTACAGCATCTCTAGCAGCGCCACAGTTCGTGTCACCGCCGCTCTTCTCTAAAGTGGGAAACAGTTACTTCCCACTCAGTATAAGCAAACAGGTCATTTCTATTTTCCTACATTTCCCAATTTCCATTAATTACCTACTCTGAGGAAGCGGTGTCTCATCAGACTAAAATTCAGACTAAAATATGCTAAAAACAAGGCTCACAAGCGTCTCAAATCATCTGAGGAGAGAAACAGAAATGCACACCTAAGTGATATTAATGCCGGTATTGGAAATCCAAACATCATTCAGGAGAATCGTGTCAATTTTGAAAGGCTAAGCAAGAAGTATGAATTTTTGCACAGATTCCTCTATCGTCAGTGTCTGTGGTCAACAGAAGCTAGCATTAAAAATAATAGCCGTCGTCCGGTTTTCCCCTTATAATGGATTCTGAGGAAAGAAAATCTCAAGACCTACGAACAACAGCTAATCTCTTTGCTGAGTATTTTCAATCCGTGTAGGTTGAATATGGTGTAGGTTGAATATGGTTTGCCCCTCCTTGAACTTGGGTTCTTTATATATAGATACGCAAGATGTTCAATCTGCGATTCAGGATCTGGACATGAATTTCAAACAAGACTTAGACGATATCTGTCCTGCCCTACTAAAGAATTGCATTTCATCCCTTGCGGAGCCATTGATTCTTTTATTTAATCAGTCTTTCTCTACAGGCTTATTCTTGGATTTTTGGAAAATGACAGTTATAAAACCCATTCATAAAAGTAGGCTGTCGCTATCATGAATACGATCCCAAAGTTGCTTGATTGCATAATTTCCAGAAAGTTAGCATTCATTTGCAAAGAATACATGTGTACGCAACAACATGGATTTTTAAAAGGTTGATCAACAGTAACTAATTTAACCTTGTTTACTAACTTCTGCTTAAATTCCTTCGAGAACGATACACAACTAGATTGCATCTACACCAACTTCTCAAAGGCTTTTGATAAAGTACAAATATCATTGCTGCTTAAAAAATTAACTAACCTGGTTTTTCACTAGCAATTCCTAAAATGGTTGGCTTCATATTTAATAGGAAGAAAGCAAATTGTCAAAATTGATGGTAAGTCATCGGAAGTTATTAATGCTACATCGGGGATGTACCCCAAGGAAGTCATTTAGGACCGTTATTATTCCTGCTTTTCATTCATGATGTAGCGAAAAGCTTTGCCGCTGCTCATTGCCTAATTTGTACTGATGATCTGAAATTAGTCCTCGATATAAACTCTGAGGCCCCTTGCACCTTGTTACAAGAAGATCTTTATAGGTTGTCAGAGTGGTGCGACCTAAATGGTTTATACTGTTATAAGAGTGATTTCTTCTTAATTAATGAGCCTATGGCAGGTGTAGATACGGGGAGGGAATTGAGCCGTGGGGACTCGGATTATCTTATCAGAGTTTTATTATTACTTTGTTTCGCGGTGAGGTGTACCATACACCTGTTCCAGACGCGATGCAAAAATGTGCCTCCACGTGGTCTATGTGGCTCCAACTCGTGCAGCAAAGGTTTGTGTAAAAAGGTTGGAGGAGGTTGTTTGTGACTAATCGCGAACTAAAAGTCCCTTCACTTCGTGTAGAATCAATTTTATTGCACATTCACTTTTATTGACTTCTAATTCAAAAATTTTGTGTTCTAGTCGCGGCACGGCAAACCCGCTAACCACAGAAGAAGAAGGAATAGAGCGAGTCAATTCGACGTTCCTTTTTTCAGCCTCGGTGAGTTCTCGACTTTTTCCAGGTTCCACAAGACGTGGTTCTCTTCCAACTGGAGACTTCGAATAGTGGCGACATCTGGCGCGGAAACTATGTGAGACTTACGTTTTGAATAGTGTGTGGTCCAATAGGGTGGCGGATATTAGGTCTCTCCTGTTACAATACCTAAAAATTTCTAAATGTTCTGTTATGTTTTACCACCGTACCTTGAATCCTCAGAAATTTACATATTCCATAAATGGTCATTCCTTATCTCGGGTAGTTGAAATAACCGATCTAGGGAGTAATTTTTGATAAGAAACCTTTAATAAGCATATTGATTATATTGTATCCAAATCTTTCAATCTAATGGGTTTTATTAAAAGGAATAGCAAAGATTTCAGGGATGTACATATATACGGTTAAAACTTTGTATATTTCAATGGTTAGATCCATTCTCGAATACGCCTCTAAACAGGGTAGAATTTTAGCAAAAATCCATTACTCGTTACATGTGTACTAAGCTTGAATTATGGAATATCTCGCATTATGAATCTAGAAGGCTGTTGTTTGGGTTATCTAAATTAAACTGTGCCGTATTTACTAAAGATAACAATATATCCAATATATATAAAATGCTCTGATCTACTTAATTTATTCAAACTATGTAAATGAAAGAAATCAGATCACGGAACTTGCTACACTCTTCTTTTCATTCCACAAATTATGGCAAACATGGACCTATTCCTATGCGTGTATCGAAATTTAGTTTATGTAGATTTTACTATTGCTAAACATGTGTTTAAAAATAAAATATTGCAGCTAGAAAATATGCTAGGAAAGACTTAACTAATAATTTAAATCTATGTATGAATTAATAAATTGAAACATATTTGCAAAGTCTGTAATATTAAATTTCTGTAGACTGAAATAAATAAATAAAACACATCTATACAAAGTGGTAAGTTGCTTTCCCTTCGAGTTATGCCAAATAATCCAAAAATTCAATATGGCGGCCCATGGAAGGAGTGGGGGGGTTCGGCCCATTTTGAAACTCAGATCTACAAATTTTCTGAAAGTAATATGTACCAAATTTCGGTCTTCTAGCTCAATTCGTTCTCCAGACGGACGGACGGACGGACGGATAGACGGACATGCTTAAATCGATTTGTTTTCACATTCTGAGCATATGTATCTATCTATCTATCACATAGAGTAGAAAAATGAGTTTTGTATCGATCATGTAACAGAAAACACTGCCCAATACAATACTAGTTTTTTAGACTTCAATGCAGAAATCTTTAGCTCGCGGGACTCATAGCTGTCAAAAGGCACATTTTCTGTGTTTTTTGTAATTTGTATATTGATTTACCGATTAATTTCCCTTGGAAATCTATAAATAAGTAAGTCTAAAGGTGATCTATCAGGAGACTACTGATTTTTGAACTGTTTTCTTGATTTTCGTAATACTACACAAAATCTTTTAATTTTCCTCTTCATAAATTAACATTATAAAAAGTATGTAAAAGGAACTTTTCCTGTAATGGGAAAATTGTGGACTGATGAGAAATAGGCTTAATATGATTAAAACTGATGTTTGTACAAGGGTTAATTTCGATATGTCATGCCATGATGGTGGAGCGACTAGGTTGCCCAAAAAATGATCTTTTAAGTGTAAAACCGTCATTTTATAGAACTTCACTTTAGCTTTTACTATAAATCAGGTAGCTTGATCCACTTGATATGTGTACATATAATTTTTGTCCTCCATGTGCTTTATTAACATCTGTAGTGTAATTTATATGAATTACACGTATATATAATAATTTCGCTGCTGTGAAGTAGAAGAAGGATAATGGTAGGGGTAGAGCATGGCGCGTAGAGAGAAGGAGTAGAGTATATTATATACGTATATATATTATATATGTTTGCCAGAAGATTTTTTAGTTAGCTTATATTTTTAAGTTACATTATATAAAGTTTTCCAATCACTTGTGCCTTATTATTTATCGCATAATTCGCAGAAGTGACATTAAAAAATGTGCATATCCCCTTCCTCCTAGGAGATTCTATTTAGTCAAGAGGGTGGATTTGTTTTTTTATGTACTTTTTCGCTTAACTCTTTGTAAAATTATTTTCTTTTTTCACTTTTTGTGTTCTCTGTACCTTCAAAAGAATCCTTTACCACTTTTTGCTCCTCTTCTGTTAGAAACTCTAAAAGCTCAAAAGTAAAAAATTTTTCTGAAATTTTTGCATTTTTCCCGCCAAAATCTTATGAGGGTTCGGGTACATTTTTAGAAAATTAAAATCTCCAAAAAGTGGACTATGCACACGTAACTATCTGTTAAGACCTAACAATAATGACACGTGCCAGCATATTTCTGACGTGCAAAGTAAAAGCCTTTTCAGAGAAAGCACGTCAAGAATATTAAATCGTCTCTTTACCTTTTGCATATGCCGGCAGGTGCCATTACAGTTGGGACTTTACTGTTTAAGAGACAAATGTGATTCATTTCTCATGTTGCTTTCAACCTGCAGCCAAATTTTCGTGGCATTCTGGAAAACAAAATATTATCTTTTAGGAACACTTACAAAAGAACAGGAAAAGAGGTTAAATAAGTAGGAAAGGAGACAACAAATTATCAGTTTATGCAAAGAAAAGAGGGGTAGATAATGGCAATCTTCTATGTTTCAAGGTGCTGGTATTCTGCAGATAATCTTAAAGAGTATGTTCTATAAAAAAACAATCAGTAGATATAATTAAAATTACATAAAACATTATGTAGCGGCTAGGTCCACCCCACCTGGTCTAATTTGCTACAAATTTTGATCTAGCCATTCGAAGATTAAAGAACCAGAAAATCTAAAACTTTTTATATTTTTATTATTTCGTCTTTCATGGTTGACTTTCTGTTAATAACAAAAAGTAAAAAATATCTTCTCAATATCCTCTCGATTTTTTACGAAAACTCCTGATCTTTTAGATAATGTTATCAAAACTTCTGATTTTTAAAGGCTGGAAAGTGGTAACCCCACTAGTAGTTTTTGGCGTTTTATATTTTGAGATAGGACCTTCCTGGTAAGTATTTTTATTTATATGACTAGCTATTGCCTGCGACTTCGTCTACATGGATTCAAAATATGTTTGTAAATGCCGAACACTAATAATATAATTACAAATTTACATTATGTAATCCTCATAATTCCTCTAAAGTGTCACTTTCTAAAAGACGTTACGAACTTTTGATTCCAGTATCAGGATAGGCCGTGAGATTTCGAACTATGTAAAACTATCCACGTTAGAAGGACCCCTGCTTCAATTCAATCCCGTTCAACTTCAATGTCTGTCTGTGATTTTAAGCATTAGATCGAAAAATTGGCGCAAAAGTATATTTACCTATTTTCATCCCCTTATGTGTGGAAATTGCAAAAACTTTGTGTAAAGGATATATTTCGTGAGAAATATTCATGTCTTACATATTGATAG
>QYTT01095101.1:0-11598 GCA_006980735.1 Dasypogon diadema
GGAATCAGCTGCAGCACCCTCTGTTTCAGGATCGGATCTAATACTACTGGTTTCAATTCCAGAATCATTATTCACGTCTCCTGGCTTTTTTGCTGGAAAATGTTGCTAATATATTGTTTGTTTCGTTTAAAGAATAAAAACATATAATAAGTACATAAGTAAGTATCCATAAAGAGTTTTGTAATCGGAGATAATTCTTTACTGGATTCTTCCATTTCCTCTAGCTTACTAGCATCACCTGCAGCACTCTTTGTTGCACTATAAAATCTGATGCTGTTAAATACAGTTTCAGATGTATTGTTTGTCCCTCGTGATCGATTATCTGTTGTTGGGTGTTTTAATAAAAAGTATTTATTGTTGTTATTGAATTTAATTGTTGGAAAACGCCTTAAGTAATTGGCTAAAAATTATGACTTATGCGACTAAGGGTATTGTAAATGCATCGCCATTAATTTTTCTCTTCTCCACATGGAAAGAACTCTATTATCAAAGTCTAAAATCTTAGACGAAGCATTTTTTCTTTTTTCAGGATTTAAGTTTTTTATTTGTACTTAGCAAAGGTAGGAAAGTTTGTAGAAATCAGGGAAAGCTAAGACAAATCCTTTGTTTCTAGTTTCCGACGAGACCCGAACAAAGCACTTTTTGTGTTGGTCGAACTGTAGCTCTTTCAATCTGATACAAAAGAAAAACGAGCTAACTTAAAAGGATTTGATCAACATTAGCGTATGTTGTGTGGTTGACGTCATAGTAATGATAACCAGACCTCTGAAAAGAGATCAGCTTACTGACATTTGAAATTAGTGCTTTTTTTCATTGAATAAAAAGCGACCTCTCTGTTGCACTTAACATCTTGAATCACACAATCATAGCTTTCTGCTGATTCGTTTGATTTGCTGTGAAGGTGCTCTTTACACCTAAACTTGAAAGTGATATAACCGATCAGACTGGTATCTCCAAGGAATTTATCGGAGCTATAATTGGGAAAGATCTACTTAATCTGTTATTTTTTTATATGTTCTTCGTAGCAACTACAGCGTGCGGACTTCGTTTCGTTTTAAACCAACTACACAGACCAAGAGCATTCCATAAAATCAACTTACAAGTTTAAAAGCAGGATTTTAGTCTCATCTGGTGAGCTGAGTCCTTCAACAAAGCAACTTATTGTTATTTACCTGTTTTTTTCCTACCGTATTAAACTGGTAATGAAAAGACATAAGCAAATCCAGCGGTGAAAATGTATAACGAAACCTTAATAAGGTGAACGAATAAAACAAAACGGAAGAGCTGAGATTGAAGGGTGATAATAGGAATCAATATGTCCATTATTACGTTGCAATCATATGCAAAAGGAGAACAAGATTGTAGGAGGTCAAACTTAGGCCATACATAGGCTCAGAAGAGAATGTATTAGCTGGTTATGGAAATCTAATCTAAGAAAAGTTAATTCGCATAGAGACTACTTACAGGTAATGTCTTCTGTACTAGTGCGTACATCTTGGCTTTCCTAAAATGAAAAAAACTAAATACATTTTTAGGTCTATCATTAATTTTTTCACCGACCACACTAATTTCATTAATCAAATCATCTACACCAGAAAGCGTTTCAGACAGCTCCTTCATCTTCACTATAAGTTCAGCCATGGAATACCGTTTAGATGGATCATGATCCCAGCAAGTTACCACAATATCCCTTATCTCCTCTGGACAATGTGATATTGGCTCTGGGCGTGCACCTATTTCAACAAGTAGGTATGTTTATATTTGCTCTTATTTTAATTTTATTCTATAGCAATACCATTTGCAACTTGAAACTGAATTGCATATGGTACCTTGCCGAAAAATGGAAGTTTACGCGAAAATAACTCCCACAAAATTATTGACCAACTAAAAACATCGCATTTGTCTGTGTACATCTTGCCAGAATAGACCTAAAATAAGAACATCTAAAATGATAGGGAAATGTGTGAATATTGCTACAGAACCTCTGGAGCCATCCATCTTGGCGTTCCCTGATTACTTGACATCGTGGATTTCAATTCAGCAACAGTTCCAAAGTCACAAATTTTCAACACTTGGAAGTCGTTCACAAGAAGGAGATTAGCAGGCTTTAAATCTCTGTGTAGTAATTTTTTCCCGTGAAGATAATTCACGCCCTGAAATGTTTACTATGAAAGAATTGAAAGCGTCTATACAATTCACCTACTTGGGCACACTGAAGAGCAAAGTTGATTGCCTCTCCTTTTGTATAATTTCGCTTAGGCGGAAAATGAATGTATTTCTCCAGAGATCCACACGCAGCATATTCCATTACTATACACGCTCTATAACCTTCCGTTGCAATTCCGTAAAAGTTGATGATATTAGGATTAGATTCAATTTGATACAATGGTGCAATCTATGAAGAAAAGAAATGATAAGACGAATTTAGTACATATAATTCGAGTGCTCTAACCCTAGTAAGCTACAATCTTTGAGATGAAGCCAGTATTGAATTCAGTGGACTGAAGGATATGATTTTGTGGAAATGAAAGTATTGTTTTATAGATGCTCCAAATATAAGATTTGAATGAATGTGAATGAATGATAATGTGAAGCAATCGTGTTGTATCCTAATAATCAAAAGTTTTATGTTCTTATAGAAATTTTCTTCAATAAAAATAGGATTGATTAAAAACACACAGAAGTCACCTCTTTTTTCAATTGCGCCTCAGTAAGGCTTGACTCGAATTCCTTTATAGCCACAATTTTATTTTTCAAACGAGCTCTGTGAACCGTGCCGAAAGCACCTCTTCCAATCATCTGCGAGGATTAAAAATTTTAATTAATTTAAACACATAACAACAAATTTTATAACTTTTGAGACATATTTTAAAGGAATTACAAACTGTTTACTCGATATCCGGTTTTACCAATTAATACTTTCATAACAGGAGTGAGCCAACAGTGACATAATTAAAAAAAATTATATTACAGAGTGATATATGTTGCCATTGAAAAATTGTACTTCTTTTCACTGTACATTTCTCGTTAAGGCCAATGTTACATGAGCGTACAAATGATCGTGCGTCACAGTAAAAATTTGGTTGACAATAGGAAAGCACACAACTTTTGCATGGGTCGGAAATGCATTATTACTGAGTATTGATTCAATACACCCCTTTACCTTTTGTATACCTTGTATATTATGCAGATATTTAAAAAAAGAAATATGTATATTGTAATTAGTCTTATGCAAAACAACTTTCTAGAACACAGAAATTGTGTAGGATAAATCAATTTGGCGATAGGACTGGCAAGGAGAAGTTTTAAATGATGGTAAATGGCCCCACTACTATGACCTCCAGTTTTTTTAAGTTTGAGTTAGCTATGAATATATTGAATTAATGCGGTATTCAAAAAACAGGATATCAACAATCAGCTTAAGATCGCATCGTGTGCACAAAAGATAATTGTAATATTCTTTTGCGTTCAAAAGTAACTTTTGCCATGCAATACAAGAAAAGAGTATCACTTTAACTGACTAAAGATACGCTTCAATCTTGTGTAGTTTAAAGGAAAAATGATTCAATGATTTATTCGTACTACTTGTTACAAGATTTTTATGAAAAGAGATTTACTATTGCTTATAACAAATTACTTTTTGCCACTTTTTAGACATCTGAAACGTTTTCCAGAGATCTAAAATGTATTAATGTTAAGGAGGGTTATATGGAAAAGAAGTGCTGTACCAAATGTTTTTCTCACAATCCGAGAAATTCTGAACCTCCCATCATAAGTGTGCATTTAATTTGATATATGCATTTGCAAAACTCAAGTATTTCCACCTTGTGGAAAGATAATACTTGCAATTGCACCAAGCACAACAAAAAGCAATAGATACAACTTATGCAGACAAAGAGGCAATTGTTAAGATAACTAAAACTTTTCTCCGAAAATGATTAGTAATCGGATTTACTATTTCAGCGTATTTAATAAATCGATTTAACATGGAATTGAGGAAAGTTTTTACTGCAACTTTTTCCCTATATGAATTCTTTTATTAAAACCTTTACCACTTCACGTTATAATTAATTAAAAAATAAAAATAAATAAACCTCGATTTTGGTAATATCATGATATTTGATGGTGGCTTTGAATTGAGGACTACTCGCTTTTGACACGGCCATTTCCAAGCAAAACTATTTAAATATTTTTAATTCTACTATTACTAAATAGTACACTACTAATTTCACGTCTTTACTACACGGCACAGATACAAGTAGTTTTGGGATTCTAGCCGTTCACTAGTTTCGCGAAGAATTTAAACTCCTTTCTTTAGTTCAGTTCCATATGCTATCTTGGGAGCGTTTCCTCCTGTGTATAAAGTTCGGCTCTCTTTAGATTCAGATTTGCCAGATCAAAATTATATTTGATCTTTTGCGTTAAGGTTCGCAACTTCTATAGGTTTTTCATATGTATTGCTCATTGATATTTTATTATGTTAAAAGTTTTGCTGAGTTTATATCGGATTTAATGAATCACGAGAATCAAGAGAAGAGCTTATTTAATTTTATAAAAATTCGAAATTATTTTATTGTACAAAGAACTGGCAACTTCCCTTATTTACAACTGACTTACTATCTCCGGTATAGATAAAGCAGTCATGCTCTTTTCAGTGACGTTGATTTTATTGATATCTTATCGGCTCCAAAGTTTGAGTTTTGTGTATTTCACATCGCAAAATTTTTATTAATGACGAGAGAATATGAATTGCTTCTGTAGGTGGTATTTATATGTTGTGTGTGTGTCTGGCATTTTGAAATTCTAATTAAATAGTAAGAGTTAAACAATACATAAACAGTTCACACAAAATCATTATCTTTTATCACTGGCTTAATTCAGCCCTCGATGAATTTTAGCCACCTTAACTACTTCGACGGATATGAATGCAAATCCATAGGCAAATGGTTTAATATGGTGTAAGAAACCTAGGAGTTTTGAAGAATAAAAATTCATATAGGTATGTTAAATTGAATTGGCCTTAAGATGTTGATGCTTCTGCTTCCCGATCATGCGGATAAATAGGCCGTCTCGTTCGAATTTCAAAGTTTTCGTTGAAAAATATTTCTTTTTTCTTAGAGAATAGTGTTTCAATTTTAATTTTAATGCTACAATTTGTAACGAATATAGCCCTGAATATACAAAAAAAAAATATCAAAAACAAAGAAGTTAGATTGTTTCCCGTGCCGCAAAACAAGAAAATCTTAGCTTTTAGGAAAATGCAAAAAACTGAAAACACGTTATACTGCACAAACTGTGCTAGCTTTTATTATAATATTCCATTAAAAATATTTTCTACTTTATTACAAGTTCTTGGAATTGTTCAGCGCCATATGTAAGTCCTTTTTATATTATATATTTATTATATAACGGTTGCGGCATTCCAAACTCAGGTAAAATTGTTGGAACGGAGCGCTGTCCCATTAGCATAAAACAAAATTATGTTTTAGTTGAAAAAAATACACAGCAGTGTTTGGAAAACACTGCTTAGGTACTAAAAAAAAATAAAAGTAGAAATTTTTGAATTTTTTGGGTAAATTGCCTGCTTAAGTTGGTATAAATTAAGATCAGAAACTAAAGATATTGTCCGCAGTTGAATATTTATTTCGGAAACCACTAAGTTGGTATAAATTAAGTTGCTTAAGTTGGTATAAATTAAGATCAGAAACTAAAGATATTGTCCGCAGTTGAATATTTATTTCGGAAACCAGCCTGGTGAAACAAACCTGCTGGATCAGATACGTACTCCCTTTTTAACTTTCAAAATATTAAATACGTATTTAAATTATAGCAATCGGATTTATTATATCTGTAGGGGTTTCGCTCGCAGAACTTCTTGGCAGTTATTTATTTAATAACATTCCAAATTTATTATTGATTTATCTCCAGAAATTTTAATAAATACACAGTAAAGTATCGTAAAATTAATATCTCCTTCAAAAAAAAATGTAGGACGTTCTGAATGTTTTTATATTATTCTTAAGTAGAGTACATACACCTCTGAAAACTCACTGCATGTGTTTTACACCACTGCAATACCATTGAAACCATTAAAACACCATTGGAATAATGTACCCAGTTCTTTTTTAAACAATTGACAAATAAAGCCAAATAAAGTGCTATATAGGCCTCCAAAACCTCCTTCAAGTGTAGCACTATTATATCATGTGTGAGGATGATTATTTCCTCTTTCGGGAAGAATTTGAAGAGGACACACATATATAATGTTAACTAATCTGAACAGCAATAAGAGCCCGAAAATACAGAAGGTTACCTACTCAGAATAAAGCAGACAATATATATTGTAATTATAAATTACTGACTATTAACCCTTCTGTTGGCAATAGACCTGTCTTGAAAAAGACATTTAAAGAACAGAAAAGGTAGATTTCTAAGAATGTGGAACTTTTCTAAAAATTCCAATGCGGAAAGGAAGAGGATACGAAATTGTAAAAAGTGGCAATGTGCTAACAAATTAATATATTTTATTTGTAGTAATTAATATTAAATGAACAGTTTTGATACTGTGCAATTCTTTCAATTATTCAAGGATTAAATAATTAGTTAAAAAATATTCTGGAATCGTAGGAGTAAATACCTCTTCTGTAACAAAATATGAAACCTTTTATTATTAACCAGTTTTGCACTTTTTGATTAGTAAACCTAAGAATCCAAAATACTTACGGATACTTTCAAGGACTGTTTTATTTTTAGCCGTATCTTCTTCATCCTACAAGAGTAAGAATGGTTAACATAATATTGTTTTTAGTCTTGTTTCCACTTACATTTTTTGAAAAATGATCAGCAAGCCGGTATATAAATTTCTTAATTTGATGAATGCTAGGCCGTTCATCTTTGTTTTCATTCCAGCAGGAAATCATAAGATTTGCCAGTGTTGGTGGGCATTTTTCAACTAAATAAATAAAAGAAACCTTTCGTGGATAAAAATATATACCTACTTAATTAATATAAATACGTTCACCACACATCAATATATTAAGGCAATTTTTCAGTACAATCAGATTACACTAATACGTAAAGCGATTTATTTATTTGATTCATTTTTTACTTAGTCAAAAAACTATTTAAAAAACGTAGTTATATTTGAACAATTTGTACAACACTTAGGGGAGACTATGACGTCTTATGTTGGACTTCGAACCGTATAAGTATTACAACCCGCAAAGAAAAAATCTCATGAATCCTAAATTATCGTGCTATTCACTGGCGAAAGTCTTTTTTCGTAATTAATTAGCTAGCCCCGTATTTTTAAGAAACTAGAAACACTTTTCACTTTCGATAAAGAGATATCTTGAGCAACAATAAGGGAATAAGCCTGCCATGCTGCTAATGTAATCGACTTGTTAATATTTGGCAACACCAAATGGCTTCGTCATGTTTACAGGATAGATAGTCAAAGTGTGTCCAAAGTTGTGCTCCAAAAAATTCTCAAGTTAGTCAAAAATAAAATGTACCAAAAATAGTTTGACGACAAGAAGGTTCGTTTTGGCGATTTATCTCATTGACTGGAGATGTATTCTGAATTCTGATGAATCATAGACACTGGAAAGACGTAATTGTCGAAGTGGTTTAGATACTTTGAGAGTCGTCGTAATTAGTGATTCACTATTTTGGTTATTGTCGTCCATTTTCTATTTCTCCTCCGGAATTCGATGAGAAAATTATTTCAGGATGCAGTTACAACTATTACAATTATTTCCGGCAAAAATCAGTCTAAAACCTATTAAACTCACAAGTGTCGTTACCAAGTTCCTCAGGCGGTTCTTTACGAAAAATAACTTCAAACATAATTATTCCCCAACAGAAGGAAAGAGTCTTCTTCAAAAATTTATTTCTAAACGTAATCTAAAAGGAAGAAATAGTTACATTTTGTACATTCAAAAAAATTAATTATCCACCTCTGGAGGTAAGCAGTGCTTCGTTTTGCCCAGTTCGAATAGGTATTCTGCTTCTTGTTTGCTGAGAAACTCACCTATTTTTACAGTTTTGTATTCGTCCGTAAGAAAGATGTTTCCTGTTCGTAAATCTCGATGAACTAAGCCTCTATCAATTATGAAACAAAAAGCCTAAAAATATTATATTTAAATTGTAGTTTATGTAGAAGGACAATGAATTACATCCGCTAATTGTAGAAGCCAATCAATAGCCTGCCTAGCGGAATAACATCGTTTCGGTTCTCTGTGGAGATAACTAAATAACGAGCCACCATCTGCAAATTCCAGTATTAGGAACGTTCGTGAATCTTTTGAAACTACGTCAAATAGTTGAATGAAATTAATATGGTCTCGTGCCAAGAACATTCTTCCCATCTGTGAATATTAGAAAAAAATTGCTATCATAGTACGATTGTGTATAAAATTAGGAATACTAAATTAGAGACATAAATGGTGCATGACCAGCATGACAGCCACTAATCTATATCCACATGTATTTCATCACATTTGACGCATAGTGTGCAATAGATGATATCATTTCAAGGTCATAATAGGTAGTATCAGGTAGGTAATCAAACAAGAAAACCATGCCGGGCCCATTTTATTTTTCATATTTATAAAAGATGTTTTTTTCGATTTTTCTGAACGGACAGGTGCAGTGGATTTCTGTGTAATTGTGAAGAAGAAATCCAGGTATTTCGTGGTAATTTGGCAACAGCAAAATATAGTGATGAAAGCAGATATAGTGGAGTTTATATAACGTTAAAAAACACAATACATTCAGGCTTTCGATTCACCGAGACCAATTACATTTTCTCTGCCTCAAGGGACTATTTTCTAGCCATGTTCATTCAACATTCTAGTGTTACAAAGTTGATTAACGCATAGTATTAAAGAATCTATGGGCATTCATAACTATAATCACAATTGTCTACCTGCAACTTTTATTAATGCACTTGAAAAGCTGTAGATTTACACAATTCATTGATAAGAGTTCAAACATTTAAAGTCAAACGAGATAATATAATTTTAAAATATTGTTAATACATTCAATTTTAAAATTTTTTTTATAAAAGTTATTTATTTTAAAAGTTTTTAAAATATATTTTATTTCAAAGTTTTGCCTAAACTCAGAACACTCTGAGCGTTGACACAAAAAAGTCAGCGCGTCGGACTGGAATCGAACCAGGGAATTTCCAATTTATTCGTGTCAACGTTTAGAATCGTTAAGAATTAAATACTTTAAAATTTACCATCACTCGAGGTCGAATATCTCGATTCTAATAAATGTTTCAGAAATTCAGTTTTAACTAATTTCAGTCGGTTAAAATTGAAAATGTTTACTATAAAGAGTAAAGGCAATTTTAACCTGACAAATGTTGCAAGTGAGTAATTTTTATTGTATTTCGCAAGTGCAATTCTCGTCAGTAGATCAACCACTGATACACAGATAAGTCACCGCGCCCTCTGAAGGATTCGAACTCTTGTCCACAGAGGAGAAAAACTGCAGAGGTGCACTTCAACTACATAAATGTAGTATTGATAAAAGTAGTCGAGAAGAGCGACTAAGTAAATGTTGTAGTATAACTTTACCTTCTTTTTTATACGTTTACCAAAATCCAGAGAATATACTTTTACTGCAACAGTCTTATCTTGCCATTTTGCCTTAAAACAAATTCCAAATTTTCCAGACTTGAAATCCTGCAAAAGTTATTATTTAGTTGTTTTATAAACAAAAAGAGAACAAATCATTGTTCTACGTTGACATTAGTAAGTCAATAGAGATGAGAAGTATTTCTAATCGAAATGAGTTTAAGCTTAAGATATATAGAGATATAGAGGTATATGCTAAGAACGAAGACAAAAAATTAACAAAACGAAAATCCAGAGCCTGCAGTTTTGAACTCATCTGCACCAGCTGACGATAAGCAAATTATTAATGTTTCCTTCCAATTCGTCAAATCTCTATGTATGAGATTTTTTGAGTCTGTACCTGGATATTATTGGAATCTTAGACATTCTTGTGTTATCCATTCCATGCGCCATGATCAAGCCAGTTCAGTTAACAGGATTTTAGCTATATAATGTCAGTACTTACGAAAATTCCCTTTGGCTATGTCACCTTTATCATTTTTATCCTAGACACCATCAATAAAATGTAGGTTTGATAGTCACTCAGGATATCCTCTCGGATGATCAAGGTAGGAATTCCTTCACTAAAACAAAAGCCTTCTGACTAGAGTCAATGTGTTTTTAGCGATATGATTGATGGTCTTAAAATGTATTCAAAGATATTTGATGGAGTCCCGGCATTCAAAGTTCGTGTCGCTCATGGTGAAATTTTGCCCATGCCTATTTTACCTTTTTTTTCACTGAAAATATTTCTATGAAGTTAACTGCGTAAAGTAAATGTATAAAAAAGTATAAGTAAAGTGTATAATAACATGGTTAGTTATATAATATTCCTTCTTTTCTTAGCACCTATATACCTCTATCTAGCAAATACTATCATTCTCTTCAATTCTTCAGTTAATTTTGTTCCAATAAAATCGAAAATTACATACATCCATTTTCCTCAATCTCATGTTAGTAAATCGCTCTATCTTCTCTATCTTACTATCTCTTATAGTAATTTCGTTGGGAAGACAAGCATCAGCTGCATCACCCTCTGTTTCATCATCGAATCTGATACTATTAGCTAGAACTCTAGATATGTTGTTCACTTCTTCAGATATATCCTCATTTTCTGATTGAACTGTTGTGTTATCCACTGGAAAATATTGAAAATATATTACTTTAATTTTTTTTATAGTTTTAGGCGCATCATAAGATTAGAATTTTTATGTATTTACTACTATTACATAATTTCTTCTTCTCTGATTAAAGGAATAAAAAATCATAACTCAAATATTTGGCACAAATTACATCTCATGAAATACTTTTTTTTGTTATTATTTACCAGGGTTTAGTAAATGTATTATATTTTATTTGTATAACTAAAGGTAGTGAGAAAATACAATGAAGGCATGAGTTCTTTATGCTCAGTTGGTTCAAGTCGTGAGTCCCTGGGTTTATAACCCCCCACTGATTTCTCCAATGATTCGGCGGGTGTAAACCTCAGTAGGACGTTTAAGTTAATAACTGTACTTATTTAAATAAAACGCAATTCCCTGAGGAAGTATTTACATTTAAGAAGTTTCACAGGATCTGTTGTATCCGGGTCCTTCTGAAATGAAAGGAAGCAAATACATTTAATGTGTCTCTTAACAATTTCACCTACTCCACTAATTTCGGTGATCAAGTCATCTACATCAGAAATCGTTTTGGAAAGCTCTTTCATTTTCCGTACAAGGTCAGCCATGGAATATCGCTTAGATGGATCGTGGTCCCAGGAAATTACCATTACGTCCTTTATCTCTTGTGGTAAGTGCGTTATTGGCTTTGGACGTTCACCTGTTTTAATAAGTACGTCTATATCCGCCCTTAATACAAGTTTGTTTAGCAATAATACCATTTACAACTTGGAATTGAATTGCATATGGTTCTCTGTTTACAAATGGAAGTTTACGTGAAAACAACTCCCACAAAATTATTGACCAACTAT